>JAHDVE020004479.1:0-48159 GCA_022606495.2 Halesus radiatus
ACGACTATTCTCCATTTAGGTTTTCCTGAGGAGTCATTTTTCTTTGGTACAACCCATATAGGAGCTGACCATGGTGAAACACTAGGTTGGATAATACCGTCTTGTAACATTTTGTCTATTTGTTTGTTAACTTCTTCTTTATGTATTTCGGGGTATCTATAATTTTTTGAATGAACTGGACTTTCAGTATTTGTTACTATTCGATGTTTAATAGCATCGGTCGCCGTAAGTTTGTCGCCTTCGAGATAAAATATTGAATTATAATCGTCACAAATATCTAATAAAGAGTTTATTTCTTCCGAGTTTAGATGATCGATACAAATTTGATCGCGAATTAAATTTTTACGTTTTTTACCACCATAAAATGGTAAACATTTTCTGGAATAGGATCTAAATAGATTTTCATATAATTTATATCAACATATTCGTCTGTTGAATTTAAAATAGTACAATACGATTTATTATTCGCATTTACTTCAGTTATAGCATTAGCTAAATATACACCTTCGATAGGTATTTTTACATCAATTATCCCTTCTTTAATTTCAGGGTTTAAAATATCAACTTGTATAAGAGTTTCTGATCTAGGAGATAAAGTATATATAGGAGTCAAATGCTCATTAGGATCAGAAATATGTAATTTTATACTAGAATCATTAATTCGTAGTACATTATTTTTATAGTCGATTTTAGCATTTTTGCTTTCAAAAAAGTCGTTCCCCAAAATTCCATCGTATCCAAGGTTTAAAAATTCACTATCCATCACGTGGAATTCATGAATAATAGTTTCATAACAGAAACTTAATTTAATTAGAACAATTCCATTAGATTCAATCGAAGTTTTCGATCTACTTATGCCATTTATCTCTATAATTTTGCCCGAATTTACGGAAGTACCTTCGCCAAGACAGTGAGTCTTGATGAGGGATACGGCTGCTCCTGTGTCGACAAGAAAATGTCTTTTAATAATAGTACCATTTGAAGGTATTTGAAAAATCACATGACGCAACGTATCAGATTGAGATGGCGAATAATTAATAATTTTATTATTTTTTTCATTTTCATTTTTAATTTTATTTGATGTTAATATGGAACGTTTGAATACTCCTGAGCCTAGCTCGTGACTTACAATAGATCGGCTCGCGGATCTACTGCAGATCTGGAGTTTAAATGATTTATTTTAGAATCATTTTTCCTCGGTAGGGAAGACGAATTGGGAGTTGCAGAGATGTTAGGATTTGGATTTTCATTTTTTAATTTTAATATTCTGCAATCCTCTATTAAGTGACCAGGTTTTTTACAATACCTGCACATTTTATTATTATAATTTTGTCCCGAATTTGGACTAAATGTTTTATTATAGTTATTATTATAACTTGGTCCCGAATTTGGGTTATAAGATTTGTTAAAATTATTATTATTATTTTTTACGAACATAACTTTTCGTGTATCGAAGTTAGAGTTATTATTATGATTTTTATTTTTAAAACAGTTATAATTATTATGTCCCGATTTTCCACATATCGTACATGTTTTTATATTATTATGACTGTTTTTAGAAGAATTCAAGAGTTTATTTATTCTTTCTTCTTCTAAGGGAATTGTGAAAGCTTCGTTAAGGTCTTTCGGATTACGCGATCGCAATATCGTTGCGATAGATGGGTTTGTTCCGTACATAAATGTTTGCATACCAAGTTCTTGTATGCTGGCTGTTCTGCCTAACATTTCTAAAGGATCTTTATTATTTTGGTTAATTGATACTAGAAGGTTTTTAATGCAATTTTCAATTCGTAAAATATATTGAGATACGCTTTCGTTGTGAAATTGTTTACAATTTTGTAACTCAAGTAATAAGTGTGCATAACGTTTACGCTCACCAAATGATCTTTTCAAGAGATCTTTTAAATCAGACCAACTATTGGTAAGATGGTTGGCACAGATAACTTCTGCTTGGCCTTCCAATGAAGTTAAAATGAATAAAAGTAAGGTATTTTGTTGATTAGGTGCAGCTAGCGCCACAGCTCTATCACAATTAGTTAAAAATGCACAGAGTTTATCTCTATTTCCATCGTAAGGTTTAATAAATTTAAATAAAATAGGTAATGGTCAAATTGTTTCGTACGAGGAAGAAGTAGTTGGTGTGTCATTCATTTTGAAATGATTTTTAGTATTTTTTATTAAAGAAAATGAAATTTAATTTTACGAGAATTAATTTAATGAATTTTTTAACTTTACGCGAATTAATTGGATTAATTTTTAATTTTACGCGAATTTATTAAATGAATTTTTAACTTTACGCGAATTAAGTGAATGAATTTTAATTTTACGAGGATTTATTGAATGAATTTTAATAAAATGTAATATTTGAAATTGTTAAATTTATTATTACGCGTTGTAAAAGAATAAGAGTATTTACTTTAAAAGTAAATAAATTTACATATATACACTAATACACGGTTCACGGTGTATATAGTGTGAAGAAAATACACTAATTGTCAAAGTTGAAAGGATTGGGAAAGAATAGGATAAAATTCTATTGGACAAAAATTTTTATGTACTCACAGTAGAAGAAGGACGAGTTGCCAATTCATACTGCAGTGAAGTGAAGTGAAGTTCTTGATGTTCGTCGTCGGAGTTGACACGATTGGATCCTGGGCTGCTTGAAGAACTGAAGTTCACCGTAGATGTTGTTTGTCACTCGAGGCTTCCCGCGATCTACGTTGTTGCCGGTTTCTTCTCTTCTCCGGGTTACGTCGATGTTGTGAGGTTGACTTCAGGTTGAGCCGTCCCTGCTTTCCGAGGAAAGATTTCTCCGAGGAGAATATCCGCCAGACTTGTCGTCGTTGTCCTGATAAAGATGGAGTCTTCCGTCGTCACAGAAGTTCCTTTTTGATGAAGAATGTAATCAATCTGCTATCCCACTTCTGACACCAATTTGCTACGACCCTCGGTTGAGGACGCAGTAAATAATTATTCAACTCTTGCGCGGCGAGTAATGATCAAGATCTCTTCGTATGGGTAGTAGTGTGTGTGTCTGAATATATCTGCAGATGTAATGTATTGAAGATCTGCAGATGGTTGTAGATAGTTATGTGTTGAGGTAGTAGTAGTAGAAGGTGGAAGTTCAATACAACTTATATATTTTATACGATATATATTTATTTATAGAAGACTTATAATATTTGATTAATTAACTTATAAGTACAATATAAAATAGACAATGACAATAGTGAAGAAGGACAGCGTGGAGACTGTACTTCGAGATGTTAAAATGTGAACTGAGAGGAGCGGCTTGTTCCCGTTTATATAGTATTCTAGTATCCCGGATTGTGGGAAATTTCATAGAGTTAAGCTCAATGGCTTGCGTAACAAATCGATAATGAGTTTACTTATTGGTTTTCTAAAATAATGCATTTATTTGAAAACGCCGAAATGCACAAAGAATTTACGCTTGATTTAAGCCAATGGCAGGGATTATAACATTATGAAGGGTTGACGTTAATGGCGCTTGATTTATAGCAAGGGCTGGGAATATAACAGTATGTACTATAGATATCAGCAATGAGTGTCTAATATAAATAAAGCGCTGAATGGCAAAGGGAATGCTGTAAAGATCAATTTAATTGACAACTTAAAAAAGACCAAAATAGCTTGGCGTATGGTTGTATATAGAGTGTTTTGTTCGGGCGCTTATTGGGTTAAGAGAGATTTTAATTATGTATGACTTTCATTGTGAGGGTAAATAAGATAATGGATTTAAGTCCAATGGTTCTAAATTACTGATAAGCACTCACTATTATTATTTATTCTTGTTGTGCTCAGTGTTATCAGTTAACCCTTTGACCACCGACTTGTTTTGGAATAATTGCATCATTAATCAAGTATTGAGTATAGAAATAGAAGTCAAAGGGTTAAGACCAATTTTTTCCTCCTATATATAAATATATCGACAATATGATTTGTTCATATTTGACAAATGATTTGTTCATATTTTTTGTATTTCATACATATTTATTTTATATGACGTGACAAATAAGTACAACAATTTTACCACATATTAGTAATTTCATGACACAACAACTCCCTATTGAATTACGTTCCCTCGCTTCGAAAGTCTAGCACGCTTCACTCCAAAATAACACAGAGCGCGAAGTTAACCACAAACTGCGTGATGTAATTTGGTCATGTCATAGGAAGCCAGAAAGGCATGCGTCACAAGTTTGAAGTTGAAACTTAAGACACCAACTGCATGTGCCGCGCCGCACACAAAGCCATTGTTGAGCGTATAGTTTTTAACAAAACTACTGTTGCAACTTCTCTCTTTTTCCGTGCAATACACTTTCCAATTATCAAACTTAGTCGAAAGTACCTATAATTACATGTTTGTTATTTTTTAAAGGATTTGCCTAAATCACTATCCCTTAATTGATTTTTGATTACTGTAACCAAAAAACAAAAATGTATTTCTCTTTAAATTCTATACCTAATTCACATTTATGTAGAAAAACTAAAATATTAAAACAAAAGTAACCAATACACATCAATACTTGTACCACATTTAACACATCCATGTGAACATCTCAGCATAGGTTCTCCTAGTGAGGTGGTCACGACACATATTAACACTCCATTCACAGTATCACCTTCTCAAACCTATCTTACACTCCACATTATAAAACACCATATAAAGCACCTTGATTATACAAAAAAAAAAAAACAAATTATGTAAAATTATACCGTATAATGTATAGATATAAATAAGCTTGATAATTTTAATTACATTATTAACTCTACATTCACACATCACAAACCCATACATCACCATACAACAAATGCTAGGAGAAATTTTGCAATTTATCAATTGTTAGTTTTTTGAAAACACTCGATTGAAATGATCTGACGAACATTTTGTTTAAAGTATTCATATAGCTGATTAAATTGTCAATAGTAAAGTCCGTGATAGTTCCTTTCTAAAATATCTCTAACTGTCTCAATTTTGATTTAATAAATGATCTCGATAAAGACTGTTGATGCAAACTTGCTGGGCAACAAATTTGCAAGCAAAACGTCCTGCGACCTTTTGACTACGAGATAATGCACTTTCTTTTTGACATATGTTTTCGAGAACCAATTCATTTTGGTTTGGGCGTCATTTTTAACCCTTTGAATCCAATAGGCCGGTAAACCGGCCTGATTTGGCGAGGCAAATACCCTGAAGGCATAATTTTTTTTTTGCTACCGGAAGTCTGCAATTATTATGAAGTAAAAAAATAGTTTTCTAATTGACAATTGATTATTGATCGAAATTGCGTTTTTAGTCAAATATTATTTTTTGGTCAAAAATTGCTCAGGAGCTCAGGGATATGGTGCTGATACAATGAACGCCTTAGGGTTCAAAGGGTTAAGATCCACATGCCCTGTCTAGATACTGTTGGTCGATGAGATAAATGTCTTTAGCCGGGTTTGGTGACCAGAGCTGAATAGCTAGGTACTTCCCCACCTTCCTGTACCCCGTCTCCTTCCCCTCCCCGCTACCTTCAGCCTCACAACATACCCCATTTGGGGATGCCACAGTCTCACTGGATCCAGACGGTTAGGAGCAGCTAGAAAGCTTGTGCAGTACTCACATAAAAAATAAAAATAGTATTTTTATCTAATGAATTAGACGAGCTTCTGAAGTATTGCAATGCAATTTTTTCATTACTTATCTGTTGTATGATAACCAAGCGCAGACAATACGCTAGAATGCAATATTACACAACAGCGCATGGGAGTTTACATGGCAACTGCGAAAACGAACCTAACGTAATATATAATTATTGTATTTGCAAAGTTAAAAAATCTGTGCATAATGACAAACAATGCCCCTCAAACTTTTTCTATACATAATGACATTTGTCTGTGAAAAACTTAAGCATGACACAAACAATGCCCACCCAACCTAGTTTATTACAATGGCTGTCGCCCTTGGAATTGAATAATTTTATGTATACACTCCATCCTCATATTTTGCATACTTTAAAATGGTAGAACGAATTCGATAAGAACCACTAGTTTAACCGTTTCGGTGCTGTACTTGTTTTGCAAGTAGGTACGTAAATTGCTAGATATTTGGTGTTTTAGAAAAAAAACCGTATAAAATGCCAACCAATTCCAAACTAATTTTAATGATTCTTTTTACAAATAAAGAATATCTTATACCACGACTACATGATCGCCCAACCTCCCAAATCGAACATTTGGGCGATTGCATAGAGGGGTGGTTCGTGCGCATTGGGCTAACATTGGCTCAAGTTCGGCGAGTTGGCCCGAGATCGCTCCTGTGGCGAACTAGGTTGGCCCAATCTTCAAACCAGTTGGCTGAACCCGCACGAACCGGCCTCCGCACATTGACCGTTCAGTATGAGTTTGGCAGGCGATCCCGACGGACGTGTTGCACGAAGAATAAAACATGGCTGAACTATGTTTATATTGATGAAAAAAGACTCAAATATGCAACTAACCCCCAAATAAGTGCCCAAATATGCATTATGCAAATAATAATAATAGTTGGATAATTTGTATAGTGCCGTTTTTCATGAAAAATCACCTTAATGGCGAAATGCATGTAAATTTTTGTAACATTTTGATAGAGAAAAACATGTGACAAGATATTTTTTTCATTGTGAAATTCAAGTAACAAAGGGTGGGTGATTTGGTAATTCCCGATAATTATTATTTCTTGGATTGCTATTATTTTTTTCCAGTATTATGAGAGCCTAGTGAGAAAGGAATTGGGTAGATAATATTATAAATTTCAGTAGATTTTCTATGAATATCGCTGAATCGATAGGTTTTACGTAAAATGGCATCACTAGTTTGGAGTTCGCAGTTGAAACATTGGCCGATCATGTAGTTGCCCGATTTATAGTTAGTATATGATTGGCCAACGTCCTAACTCTGAACCGTGTTCGGATTGGGACGTTGGGCGATTATGTGGTGGTAGCATTATGCGTCGAAAAGGTTTAGAGAGTAGTTTAAATGAAATCCAATATGTAAAACTGTTGGTATAAGGTTTTAAAAATAATATGAAAAACATTGAACCAGCCATGTTCTATTGAGGTTAGCCCATACTCTGGTTAGCTACAGATTACATATTCAAAATGGGAAACACAAGTAGGTACCTACTTAAGAACTTTATTATTTAGATATATTTTGTAAAAATAAATGTTCGAATGAAACAAAATTTTAAAATTAATGTTTCTTTGTTTAGAGATAGTAATAGTCGTCACAAGGCATTACTTTCGCTGACAAATAAATTATGGGACCCAAATGATAAGCAAGAATTCTCAACTTCATAAGTTTATTCCAAAAAAGAAATAATCCCGAGCAAAGGCGGGAATGCATCAGATAGTTATTAATAAAATCTTGACATAAAACAACATCAATCCGACACACCTGAAGTCACTACGAACAGTGTTTCCATTATGAATGGTGGTCTTTCACCAAGCCAATACTGAGAGTCTACCACTCTGAATTGAAAATTGATAAGGTACAATATGACTTACTTTTTGATCATGTGCTTGTAGATGGGAGACGGGATGATGGTAACGGTCACAATAACATCGCCGTCCCCGATGATCTTGGCGATCTCCTTGTCCTTGAGTCCGACCACATTCTGCCCGTTGACCTCCACCAGCTGGTGGTCGATGAGCAGGCCGTTCCTCGCGGCCGAGGAGTCCTTCACCAGCCCGGTGATCTCTCCGTCCTTGAAGTGGAAGCCAATATGGCCCACGGAATCCTTGTGGAGGGTTAGTGTGCGCTCAAATGGCCTGGAAAAATTATTATTTCAATACGATTGATGATCCAATTAGCATTAATAAAACTTAAATAACAGTTGAAGTTGGGATTTAGCTCTGGACCAGATCTGCAAAATACCTAAAAAACCTGTTTGATTCTGTGTAAAGGAGGTTGGTCTGATGTTAACAGACCGGTTGCCATCTCTAATGCACAGACGCAATGTAGATATGCTGGGTCTGTTCTACAGGTATTTCAATGGAGCCTGCTCAAAAGAACTAGCAGTATTGATCCTCAGCGCACCCGTGCACGTACACGAAACTCGACAGACTTGAGAGGAACACCTGTTCACAGTTGATGGTGGATTCATGAGAATGAGTCGATTTTCCGACTCATTTTTGTGTAATGCAGTTCGAATGTGGAACGAGCTATCGACATCTGTTCTTCCTCCTTCATATAATCCCTCCCTATAGCCCCTACCTTAACCCACCTCACGACGCTGCCCAGCCGGATGGTGATATAGTTCCTCTCTTTTTAAAACGTAGACAAGGATGAAGTTCCTTAAAAAATAAGTGTAAAATATTGTTCCCACGCGGGAAGTAAGAAGGGGGGTGAGGCGGGTGTCGATGCCGCCCGAATCGCACCGTGGCCCGGAGCATTTGAATTAGCATTTGCTCAAAATAGTCCGCAATGCTCTCAACCCCGCAGTAGTCACACAATATAGTACACCACTCCACAAGCAAGAATCTCTTTAAAATGGTTCTACTGTATACATTTACTGAAGTTTGAGAATGAAATAAATTGTTTTTGCAGTCTACAAGCTGACATTTACATATTATAAATGTAGTATATACAGGGATGACCCCAGTGGGTAGCCCCAAGCAAAGGGAAAGCAATTCCAGAGGCTGGTCCCTGCAATGGACAAGGCCGCTGAGGAAGTGTAGGTCAGGGCTTCCTGGAGGCGCCTTGTTGAAGCGATGGGTCGCCAATCAGAAAAGGATAAGGGAAAGAAAATGTGGAGAGTTTTAAGTTACCTGTCTCTGATGGAAAGGCTGATTCCATTGACCGGAGCATTCTTCAATATCTTGTGCGCTTCGTCCATAGACATCCCAGCGGCGGCCTTGTTATTGATTTCCAGCACTTGGTCTCCAAATCGCAGCCCTGCCATGGCCGCCACGCTCCCTTTCATGACCAAGCAGACAAACAGACCGTTACTGACAGCCCGGAGCCGCAGCCCTATCTTGCCCTTGTCGTCTTTGCAGAGCACTATTTGGCGGATACCCTGCGTCACAAAGGACTTTTGGAGGGCTACGGACTGCCCTGACAAGGGGGCCACCATGTTTCCCAGCACGTTTGGTCTTGCGTTATTTGTGGCCTGAAAGAAAACATTGATAAATTTAATCTGATAGATGGACCTGTATCATAATACCTTACGTTGCCCCATTTATGAGTTTTGTTTTTTTTTTTTTTCTCATAAAATACTGTGTTACTAAAAATTGCTTTTATTGTATTTCATAAAGTGTTATGTACTTTTAGTGACTTCATTTGAAGAGATTTGAATGAATGAATTAAATGAATAAAATCAATATTGTGACACTCAATCTGATCAATTTGACACGGAATTAATTCATCATTCCTTAGATTGGGCCTTGCAACAATATGATTTTTTAACGAGCGGCACCATAATTACGGCGTGGATACTATGGGTGTAATCGCAAAGTCGCCGGAAATATAGTGCAGTGTGCAGGGCTCCATCTAACGTATAGAATTCCATGCCGTAATCCATAAAAACCCATATGTCATCATTAGTTTGCAGTCTGCACTAGCCCGTAGCGGCAAATCGCCTCTAGTCAGCCAGTCAGTAAATCTGAGCAATTCAAGGTATTAAGAAATGGATTTCATATTCAGTTGTGACGTCATAGTCAGTACGGCTCTAGTCTGTCAATATCAAGTCTGTGCATACTAGGTCCGCAGGGTGCAAGTTAGTCAAGTCACTGCGAGACACTGGTCAGGAGCTCCTAAATCACTTGTCAATGCCCATGGAGATTCAATTGGTCGTTAGTCCCAGCGTGGTCAAGCCGTCAGTTTTAGCAATCAGGTAGGAATTTCCAAAGAAATCAGTACTCAGCGGGGGATCGTAGGGTAAAACATTATAGTGCTTCCTCCTTTATTTCGAAAATGTCCATAAAATCATGGAAAATATCCAGATAGACCATTATGTTAGCAGTTGTTAAAGTACCATCGCCCGGGAGCTGAATATTCATCAAAAAACCATTTTCAACAATTTGCAGAAGGCTGGATTAAAAAAAAAGCTCAATGTTTGGGTGCCACACGAGCTGACGCAAAAATAAACTCATGGATCGAATTTCCATATGCGAATCGCTGCTGAATCGCAACAAAATCGACCCATTTCTGAAGCAGATTGTGACTGGTGATGAAAAGTGGGTCACTTAGGACAATGTCAAGCGACAGAGATCGTGGTCGAAAGCCAACGAAGCGGCCCAGACCGTGGCCAAACCAGGACTGACGGTCAGGAAGGTGTTGCTGTGTGTTTGGTGGGATTGGCAGGGAATACTCTACTATGAGCTGCTCCCCTATGGCCAAACGCTCAATTCTGCCCTCTACTGTGAACAACTCGACCGTTTGAAGCTGGCGATCGAACAGAAGCGGCCAGCATTGGTGAATAGGAGAGGAATCGTGTTTCATCAGGACAACGCCAGGCCACACATCATATCTTTGATGACGCGCCAGAAGCTCCGGGAGCTTGGATGGGAAGTTCTTATGCATCCATCCTATAGTCCGGACCTGGCACCAAGTGACTACCACCTGTTCCTTTCTATGGTCAACGCGCTTGGGGGTACAAATTTGGCTTCAATAGAGGCCTGTGAAAATTGGTTGTCCGAGTTTGTGGCCAATAGGGACAAGGGCTTCTACGAAAGGGGCATTATGAAGTTGGATTCTCATTGGCAATAAGTTATCGAACAGAACGGCGCGTACTTGACTTAAATCGGATGATTGTAACACTTTTTATAAAGTATTGAAATAAAGCGAAAAATGACTTTTTCCCCAACCTAATAGTTATCTAACAAAGCTTTTGTAATTTTGTTTTTCATAACTAAAAATACGAAAATGGAGGATACAGGGTATTTTTTGGCTGCATGAGAAGTTTCGATGGATGTTGTCTATGGTTCGACAGTCGAGAATGTCAAATTGTGTTGACATTTTTGTTCAGGAAGGTTTGGCAATTCATCATGAATCGTTTAATGCCAGAACAACGCTTCCAAATTGTGGAAATTTATTTTGAAAAAAATAAATCTGTTCGCCAAGTTCATAGAGAACTTCGTCCATTTTACAGTCAACATAATCGGCCTAGTGAGCAAGCAATTCATGCAGTTATTGATCGTTTTCACACTAATTTTACTCTTCTCGATTTAAAACCATCAGCAAGACAAAGAAATGTGCATACCGAAGAGAATATTGCTATTGTAGTGCGAAGTGTTGAAGAAGACGCCGAAACGTCGATTCGTCGCCGTTCTCAACTTGTCGGACTTTGTCTTTCGACTACATGGAAAATTTTACATAAGGATCTTCACTTACGTGCCTATAAAATACAGCTCGTGCAAGAATTAAAGCCAAATGACCATAGTTTACGTCGCATTTTTACTGATTGGGCTAATTTGAAACTGGCCGAAGATGAGAATTTTTACCGAAGAATTTTGTTTGGTGATGAAGCTCATTTCTGGTTAAATGGCTTCGTCAATAAGCAAATGGAGCGAAGACAATTCTCAAGCCATTAACGAATCACCATTACATCCATCAAAATTGACTGTTTGGTGCGGTTTACACGCTGGCGGCATCATCGGTTCTAATTTCTTTCGAAATGAGGAAGGAACTGCCGTTACGGTGAATGGCGAGCGCTATCGAGCCATGCTGACTGATTTTTTGTTTCCAAAAATTAATCAGCTAAACATCGACGACAATAGGTTCCAACAAGACGGCGCAACTTGTCATACAGCACGCTTAACCATCAATTTATTGCAAAATCAATTTGGTGACAACTTTATTTCCAGAAGTGGTTCGTTCGTGCGACTTAACGCCTCTTGATTACTTTTTATGGGGCTATGTTAAGTCATTGGTTTATGCCGACAAACCAGCAACTCTTGAAGCATTGGAAGCCAATATTCAAGCCACCATTGATGCCATACGGCCAGATTTATTGGAAAAACTATTGAAAAATTGGACTGATCGAATGGACTATGTAACTCGTAGCCGCGGCGGACATATGCCGGAAATCATATTTAAAAAATAAATGCCATGAAATTATCTACCAGATTATAATAATAAAAAAATCATCAATGTTTCTGTCTTGTATTATTATTTAAAGTTCTCAAGCTCTTAAAAAAAACACCCTTTATTAAAGAAAAATGAGACAAAATTGAAGCAAAGTAAGGCATTTTTACAGTATATGAAATTTTGACATGGTGCGCTATGGCTGATGCAAACAGAACTTTGAGGTTACAGTCGGAATTATTCGCTAAACATTAGTTAGACCTACAATACAAATTTAACATTTCATCAGTGGCTGGTAATAGTTGTTCTGGGCTGCTGCCTGTATGTGTAGAGTGCAGGGGAAGATTGCCTTGTTAATAACCAAACTCTGATAGGAGAGGGCAGCATAACAAGAAAACATTTCATCATGCTACCACGTCTTTAAAACGTTATCAATAATACTTTGTTTATTTATCTATAATACATATCATATTCAACGACTATTACATACTTAACACAATTCCTAACATTTAAAAGATTAAGACAAACCGTTATGAATGGTGTCCGGAAACTCGTAGTACAAGCGGAAAACTGATAAACGTGCATCACATTTAGAGTCGATTTTGGGGTAATTTTTTGTTTTTGTTATGAGCTTTCGTTTTTTGAGAAATACGAGTCCCGAAGACGGATTTTTTTTGAAAATATTCAGTTGTTGCACGGTTACTATCAGCTGTTTATTATCTTTTAAAATACATCGAAGCGTAGACCCGGCTCCAATAGTTTCCAAATCTTTAAGTTAAAAAAGCCCAAATAGAAAGAAAAAAAAATTGAGTTCCGTATGTGATGATTCACCAGTTTCCCGCGTGTACCAATAGTTTCTGGACACCGTGTATAAGTATAAGAGAGCCAATAATTGGTATAAACGATATTAAAATGTTTCGCTTTTCAATAATGGCTATTTTCCATTCTCTGACTAACGATATATGATCAACGGATTAAAAACTAACAGTGATGTACGGATTAGCATAAAGCCAGTAAAACACATACAGTTATTTCACTATTTTAATTCCAGGTATAATATTATCATTCAAGATTAAAATTAATAATAAGTAGTTCATTGATACTTCATTTTGATTTTATGAATCTAAGCTGGAATTAACTGAATTCCTCAAACCAAGCAACCAGTGAAACTTATCGTATTTCATTTACAGGGAAAATGGGAAAGTTTCAAACCATTGCCCTGAGAAATGCCATTTGCACACTATTATATTGGCCTAACGCAGACATGTAAATATTGTAAATGGGTGAAGCAAGAAGTGTACAAGAATATGTGTGTGGTGTTCCATCCTCACTGCCTACCCACTGCTGTGAAACGGTGTAATTATGAGTAAGGTCGTAAGTAATACTTACAGGAACCATTTGAGAATACTCCGGCATATTGAGAGCAATCATTTCCTGTGAGAGCTCCAGCCCCATGTAGTCGGAGAGGGCAGGGTACATGACTCCCAGGGCGTTGCCTCCGGGCACCAGGGCTGACTGGTAGGACTGCTGCTGCTGGCTGGCCTGCAGGTGACTGACCTGCGCCTGCACCATGTGGTCCACCTTCATGTCCTCCAGAGATGGGTAGAGAGCCATTCTGCAATAATCATTCAAATATAGTCTTACTCATAGGAAATTTATGCTCGGGTCAGTCAAGTGAAGCATCGAACAAAATCCTGCGGAGATGGTCACTGGTCTGGTTCAAACATAATTCCTTAGCCCGCCCACACCCAATGATAATAATGACTTTGTCATTCGGCATGCAATAAAGCAAATATGACAATTTTTTCTACATTGATGTTTTAATGCCATTCAATTTGTAATCACTTTCTCCGAGTATGTTCATTCACAGAATGCCGAATCATCTTCTATTATATAAAGAAGAATGTCTCGGGCGTGCGGTGCGTGTTTGTTTTGTATACAAATCTATAGTTTTATTTCGAGCTTGATCACACTTGAGTTTCAAAACAAGCGGAAGGTCACTGTCTACATGAGATTTCGAAAAACCACCCCCTTCCCCCTTTCCCAACCCTCAAAGCAGAATTTTGGTATTTGATGAAATTTTGCACACTTGACATTCAAAATAAGAGGAAAACTACTACTTGCTAGGGGTAGGGTCAAAGCATTCCCCGGGCATCGCCGGGTACTTCAGCTAGTATTTGATAAATGTTCGTTTTTGGACAATACTGCATGTGTTGTGGTTTTTTCTCACTCCCGAACATTTTGTTTCATGTAACATTCGCCGTATTGCTTGCTGAATGACGATATACGCCTCGTATGGTTTTGTTTAACACAACCTTATTTGCATATATAAAACCAGCTAGTTTCGGTTCATTCTGACCCTTCATCGGGACTGTATACTATGTATTTATACAGCCCTGTTATTTAAATTATAATGTCTGATCACAAAGTTTTTACTTTCTGTGAAAATCTGATATGTTTAGTGTTCACTGTTGAGTGTGTCCAAATTATAATATTGATAGATCGAGAGAAGAGTTTTTTTTTTTTTATTTCTGAATATTTTAATTTCCATATATTGTCAATATAATTTTAATGTATGCAATGATTATTGCCAAATAATGTCTAATTACATAATAAATGAGAAATACAAAGAACTTCAATTATTGCTCATCATTGTCAATATAATAGAGTGTGGCTGCCGTACATGTAGATGTTTCTTTATTTACCTAAAATCTTATCACTAATAACATAGTTAATAACAACCAAATATGAAAAATCTGAATTATACATAAGTGAAAATAAAAATCGAAATCCAAAAGTGTGGAACTATCAATTTGTCAATTTGATAAATTTATTTATGAATTTAAAAATTAAGAATTATTGGGGGGTTTAACCTCTTGAAAGTCAGATTTTGGGGTGATAAATTACTAGAAACAGGAGCGTTTATCTTGCCGTGCGCCAGCTGAGTGTAATTTCGTAATTACTCACTTGTTTTTTGCAAAATGATGATTTTGTAAATGGTGCTGTCTTACCAGATAATGTGTTTATGTGCGTATGTATATATATCATAAGTAGTTTCCCCAGAATAACTTTATATATTTAGAAAAATGATTTCTAATGTTAGTTAAATAAAGTAATATTTTTGAAGTTTTACTTTATTTTCCATACTCTCGAGGTGTTTATAGGATAAAATAAGTCAAGTCATTAGAAAAACATTGATAAAAAAATTTGATACAAAAGATGAGACTCGTATATGAGCAATGGCGGCGAACTCTGATATCGGTGACAGGATATTATTTATTTTTTCAGTTACAAATGGAGACGTGAGAATATTTTAAACGTAATATTATTCATTTGTCAATTGAATAACATTTATTTGAGTATCGCATGAACATACTTTAAGGCTTAAAATCCCTCGAGAATGTGACCATTCCAAATTAGAGCTATAGTGCGAGTTGGCGTTCAACGGAATAATATAGATGCGCCATATGGCGCGTTGGCATTCCACAAGTTGAAGCATACATATTCTCGTATGAATGTCTCAAAATTTGGAGACAAAGTATTGGAAATATTCTTGGAATGGGCTGTCATGTGATCGAAGGTGTGGAACTGACAATGCAGATTTAAAATATGGATACCATGAGAACAATGTATAGCGTCCATTACAGTGGCCGTTTGTGACTATTGAGTGAGGTAGAGTGCTAAGATTGAAAAATACGACGTTATTGATGTTGTTGAAGCCGGAAATGATTTTTTTCACGAGCCGCCACTGGCGTCCAAGATGATTATATTACTAAACAGTGCTGTGTACATATTATTATCCAATGATAATGTGTCCGATTGTATGAGTGCCAAATATGAATCATTATCACTTAATTAATTATAGCAAATACGTTCAAAAAATATATAACACCCCCAGCTTCGGAAATTTGATGACAACATGCTACACTGGAGTGCCCTACCAGGTAAATATGTTTTCTGTATATGTACATAATAAGATAAATCCTAGCAAGTAGTATTTGTACAGCGCCCTTGAGGTGATTTTTCACAAAAACAGCGCTATACAAATCATCCAAGTATTATTATTATTATGACACTAGCACCTCTAGCGTCCCGCGTTGTGCGAATTGTTTTTTTCATACATTTTAATAGATTTTCTATGAAATATATTCTAAAATAAATTATAGAAATCAAAAAAATTCTAAAATAAATATTAGGTAACCTGCATATGACTTTACTGCTTTTTTACTCAGTACTCGCGCATGAAAAAATATTAAAGAAGCTATTAGGTTTGTACTAACAGTTATAAGCCTCACCGCTCGCGCTCGGTCTGGTGGCTTGGAAAGGGAATAAAATACTTATTTAAAGTTTTGAGGAATTTTCTTTAATTTCTTATTTTCAGACTCTTTTGGCTTAACATATCATAATGATTTAAATAGATGTACATTTTTAAATGTCTTCATTAAATAATATATAAATATCTGGCCTTTTATAAAGATTTTAGAACATAATATAAAGAGCTATCAAAAATTACAAGCACATAGAGATTCTAAACCATAAACTAATGAACAATTTTTTTTAAACATTTAACAGTGACATAAAATAGAAAACTAAAACAATATTATAACACAAATCATTAACGCTACACTATCCAAGCTACAATACTACATATTATTTGATTCATCAAAGTGCTGGTATAGATGACGCTTTACTGTATAAATGGAGTCAACAAATATATCAACAATACCTCCAAACTTGTTGCCCAGATCATGCATCCGATTGGTTAATGAATGAGACTGATAGTTGGTTGTGTAAGTGTTGCAGAAAGATATTACAGTTTGTCTTAACAAAACAGTGATAACAATTTTGATATGTTAAGTCAAAGAGGTGTAAATATATACGGTTACCTAATACTTATTTTATAAATTTTCGATTTCTATGATTTATTAAGAATATATTTCACGGAAATATTAAAATGTATGAAAAAAACAAATTCGTACATCCCAGGCTGCTAGAGGCCCTAGTGTAGCCTGTTCCGATCAAATGTCAGGAACACTATCATATTCTAGGGTATTTGATTACAGTGACCGCCACAGTGAAAATAATTGTGATTGTTTCCAATTCCTGGCCAGAAAAAAAATTGAGATCGGCGAGTGTTGGACAAATAAAATTGGGTAAAAAAAACCTTCAATCAACCCAGAAAATTGTTATGAAATGGGCTTCTTCTGAAACATCTGTGTGTGCAAGAATTTTAACAGATTCACATTGTCTGATGTGGATAATGCCACTTTCAGGGAAATCAAAAATATAACCTAGTTAAAGGCCTAATGCTCCAATTAGGTCCTGGTTGCGAGTGATTCATTTTAATTTAGTCATATCTATCATTACTTACTTTGCGAAATAATTTTTTTTTTTAAATTAATTACGAACTGTGCCAGAGCAAAGCACCCATAGAAAGATGTTGGTAGAGAATCCTGTTTGGTGATGTGGTTATAATAGTCATAAGTATTGACAGAACATTACTCATGAGGAAAATAGTAAAATGTGGCGAAATTATTACAAGCATAATTTAAGAAAAACCCAAATTCCAATGAATAATATACCCATGCTTATGAATAAGATAACAATATCCTGTAGTGAAATAAGTGACCTGTCATATTCTGGACTATCTTTTTCTTTGGATTTCATACTAACAAAACTTTTCTTATGTTTTTATAAACAACCATTTTAGAATTTTCCCCCAAGATGCACAAGACTAATCCAAAAATAAATAAATGTAATAAAAACTCACATGGAATTACACCATAAAGTGTATGATGCTGTAATGAGTGTAATAGCAAAAAAAAAGGAATGTATAAAATAAGTTCCAGATATATTTAAAAAAAAAAGTATTATGGGGAAAAATCAAAAATTGTAATTCCTGTGCAAATCCACATTTAATTTTTCTTAGTACTAGAATTCATGCAGAATATTCCCTCGAATCATAAGGTGACTCATTAACTGGAATGTCGATAAGGGATTTTTTTGCTCTTTTCTATTGTTCTTCGCATCAAATTAGTCGAATCAAAGAGGCTAAAAATACACTTACATACTTGATAAGTAGACTGTAAACGTCTGGAACGTGTAAAAACAACTAATGGAAGAGCGTCACACTGCTGCCTTCGATTATAAATACGTAAAATACAATTCGCAAAACAGACGTACGATCGGAAAACTAGTATAACAAGCGAGCACAGACGTATTTTGAAAGAGATAATAATAATAAAATACAGGCAATAAATAATGTCAGTTTAGTATTACCAGGCTAGAAAAATTGCTTCAAAATAAACAGTTCAACTTGATTTGTAGCGATAAATTGTCGAGTCAACATCAAAATATTTTTCTTTTTAGGATAAATTATTTTCAGAAATTTACTAACATTAAATTAAAGGAAAAAAATTAGCAATAAAATAAGGTTCGACATTATTTTATTAAACCTTCTTACAATCATACATTTTTCCACCCAGAAATCATTTGAAAATAAAAGCATGCCTAACTACTTAATGTGTCCCCCTAACGTTCTCGTTACTTTTGCCGTGTCGGCTAACCAACTAACCATCACGCCGTTTCCCCGCAGGGGTAGGCAGAGAGGACGGACCGCCAAACAACTCGATCTTGGCATACACTTCTTGCTTCATTCACATTCATACAGCGCCTCATACATTAACTTCTGTTATTCCGACTTCTGACATGGCCCGACTCGAGTATTTGATTCACTTGATCGTGCCATGTCTTCCTCGGGCGTCCCCGGCTTCTTCTTCCATTCACATTCGCGTCATATATTCTCCTTACAGTCCTTTCTTCGTTCATTTGCTCTACATGCCCAAACCATCCAAGCGTCCCTTTCTTAATTTTGCTCACTACGCTTACATCAGCCTTGCATTTTTTACGAATCTCAACATTTTTCACTCGATCATACATGGTTTTACCACACATTCGTCTCAGAGATCTCATTTCTACAGCATTCAGTCTACTTTCATCCTTCCTCTGTCAGTTCCATGCCTCACTGCCATACATCAAGGTTGGTATCAGCACTCCATTGTGGACTGGTAGCTTCGCTTCCTTGGACAACTTTTTGTTTGCGCCAACCGCGTTCAGTCCTCCGTTAATGGAGTTTCCTGCATTCACCCTTCTTTCAATATCCCTATCTGTCTTTCCATCTCTCGTAAACATACTTCCCAAATACACAAACTCATTGACCTGTTCCAAGTATTCATCATTCACAACTATATTGCATACTGTTTTCGTACTCTCTCTTTCAAACACCATGACTTTGGACTTATTTACATTCATCATTAGCTCATTCTTCATACATACTTCGTTCATCCTAGATACGAGGGACTGTAGATCTTCCATACTGTTAGCAATCAGCACCGCATCATCAGCATACAACAGACAACATACTTTCAGACTACTACTCATTGCCGTGTCGGTGTTTATTTTATACAAAATTTTAGAAAAATTGATAGTTTTTTTCATTTACAAAATTTATTTGAATCGAAGAATGCAAAATTTTTCTAATGTGAATTATATAAACAAACGTGAATATAGAAGTAAGGCTTATTCTGCTCTGGCAACTTGACAAACTCTGCCGACGGAATCTGCAGCGTAATGGCCGCAAAGAATGCAAATGAATTTTGACGGATAGAGGTCGGCCATATCACGTAGGCTTTGAGTGAGGTTATGTTTACTGGTCAGTTTTGTTGAGTCAGTCAGTTGAATATCGTGAAAATAATCATCATCTCTGTGTCGCATAAGCGTAGAACTAAAGTGGACGCGTATTTAAGTTTTTAGTGGACGAGTAAACAAACAAAACGGCAAAATGTTAATCACTTTTAAAAATTTACAACAGCAAACTTTTCAAATCGAAATCGACGGAACCGAAACGGTAAAAGCTTTAAAAGAAAAAATCGAAACCGAAAAGGGTAAAGATTATCCCGCGGACAACCAAAGGCTAATCTATGCCGGAAAAATTCTTACTGACGATAATTTTATCGACAGTTACAACATAGATGAAAAGAAATTTATTGTCGTCATGGTGACGAAGCCCAAAACCGGGGAAACCGCTGCTGAGGTTCCTCCGCCGGCTCCTGCGGAGGTTGGAGCGGCAGCTATCGAGGTCCCCCCGGCGCCCGCAGAGGCTATCGGGGTGCCTCCAGCGGCTGAGGTGGCGGCTGTAGATGCCGAGCACGAAGAGCGGGTGCGCTGTCTGATGGACATGGGCTACAGTCGGCCGCAGGTAGAACAAGCTTTACGCGCTTCATTCGACAACAGCGAGCGTGCCGTGGAGTACCTGGTGACAGGAATCCCAGAAGAGCTACTAGCCGAGCGTCTGGAGGAGGAAGACGAGGATCCTTTGGGCTTCTTGCGCGGCCAGCCGCAATTCCAGCAGATGCGGGCCATCATCCAACAGGACCCCTCTCTGCTTAACACCATCCTGCAGCAGATCGGCCAGACCAACCCGGCACTGTTGCAGGCCATCTCTCAGCACCAGCAAGCCTTTGTGCGTATGTTGAACGAGCCAGCAGACGTGCGCCCCGGAGCGCCAGCTGCCGCTCCCGCACCTGCCGTGGCTGCTCCGGCCCCTGCCGCTACGCCCGCTCCTGCCTCCAGCCTATACATCTCCCCGCAAGACAAGGAGGCCATTGAACGGCTCAAGGCGCTAGGTTTCCCGGAGCATATGGTGATCCAGGCGTACTTTGCATGCGAGAAGAATGAGAACTTGGCAGCTAACTTCCTCCTGTCGCAGAACTTCGATGACTAGCCCCGCCGCCTGGAGCGTACTGTAAATATAGACTGTAACAACCTTCCGCGCGGCCAGTGTTATGAACTTAACAGCATGTTAATGTTGGTTTGTCTTTATTTCAGTTAACAGCCTCGGTAATGGGGAAATGTGTTGTGAAATGTTTATGTCAAATACCTACCACTGTAAGACAACGTACAAAGGTTCTAGCAGGCGAAACTAAGATGGTTAAGCGCAATTTATTATTGGTAATATATTTTTTAAATAATAAATCATTTTTATAATTCAATCCTTATTTATTTGTGCTGCATTGGGGCTTTGAAAAAACTAGAATGTAAAGCTTTTTACGCAGGTAAACTCTAGTTCTAGCCAAACGAGCCCCTCCCTTCGATAGCCATGGGGCGGTAGTTAGGTCTTAGTCTTGTTCAAATTTTCTGCTAAATGTTGGTTCTTCAACTTCACACAATGCGCAATATATTGAATACTGAAATATATTTTTTCAAAAATATAATAAATTTTTATTTGTACCAATTTAGGTTGTTTACCTTTGTACTATTCTGGTTTTATTACTTGAAAAAGACAGTCAATAAAAATAGATTTTTCTTAGAAAATGTTACATTTTAATCTTCACTTGTACAACTTGTTTTTCTCGAGATAATGGGCGCTGTAATGATACATTTTCCACTTATGCTGTGCTGTCCAGGAAAACAAACAAAACAGCTAAATTATTTAATATGCTACTTTAGTATTGCCCGGCACCTAACACAATCTGTAGCATAGTTGATCTGACAATCTGATTAAGGAATATTACTAAGTAATATCAAGAACTACCTCTAAATTTCAAAACACCAATAGAATGTTACATTTGACTAGACTGGCTATTTAATTCTTTACCGGCGACCTGTGTAGCATAATGGTCTACACATTTGCCACAATTATGAAGTTGCTGGTACAATTCCTGTTGCAGCATAGAAATAAATATATTTAAATCGGTTTGTTTATTTCACATGAGGCGGTCAGCGCAGAAGTGACATAACCCACAAAAATTCCCAAATTAGTAAACAATCAGAAGGTGCAAATAAAAGTGGATTGATCAACCTAAAAAATGTATTTCACTCTGAATTCCACATTTTTTGTTGCAACTTTAACTTGAACCATCTCAACATTTTAAAACTAACGCAACTATCTCAGCTTGACATTTTTGTAGGTTTCTCCAGTTCCACGCTGACCGCCTCATATGGACATTGCCAACCTTATTGTGGTGTTGTTTGTTAATTAATTGATGAACCTTTAATATATGTTGCTGTTGCGATGAAAATGTCTGATGATTGAAGCACCAAATGCCACCATTATTACCGAATTTAGAACAAGGCGGAAAATGTTTACCTTCCTAGGTCATTCTGCAAACCCAGTGCATTGAAATGTTGGAATGCTCTACCTCATTGCAGAATCAAGATTTCCAATGTGCGGTTTGGGTCGGTCTATACATTTCCAGCTATGTGTACCAAAAAGTCCCTTTGTTTTAATGATGCACACATTCAAAGAAACTTACCATCACACAAATGAATTACTTTGTTATTGGATTGAGCCATTTTGAGGTTACTTTTAATTTTAATTCAATTTGTGGATAATTCACAACAGCAATGAAGGTTTATGTTAAAACATTTAAATATGATAAAAAAAATGGTGGTGTATTGAATACATCCAGTTATACGTAATATATTTAT
The DNA here is from genome assembly GCA_022606495.2 of Halesus radiatus. NCBI lineage: Eukaryota > Metazoa > Arthropoda > Insecta > Trichoptera > Limnephilidae > Halesus > Halesus radiatus. The sequence goes on from JAHDVE020004479.1 coordinate 22,555, forward strand.
TACACTGTCTTAAGTTTTGCAAGATCAAGAAAATAAGTAACACATTCAATTTAAACCCATGTTGAGAGGTGACAACTTATTCCATTTCTATTCTATGTAGATTGTTGAGTATGGCTGTGTTGGTAAGCAACTTTAAAGTCTTTGTCCTCAAATGTAACGAGTGGGCAGTTTGACTAGCTGTTATTATTTTTACATTGCATTCGCATGTCAGAAAATTCATTGAACTGAAAAAGATTTCTTTTGTTCCCCTTTGGAGCGATGAGCCATCTACTTTGATTGTAATTTTATAAATTCTTCAATTAAACACACGGTAACTACACCATTACAGTACGCTTGCATAACAAACAGCAATGATAATTCTTAAATTGATTATTTGTAATTTTGTAAAAAATGTAATAAAGGCAGTGATTCATATAAAATTTGGTTTCATTTTCCAAGTTTCCATTGCAAAAATAAATCACGTCAAGCCATATTATTATTCTTTAGCATACAAGGGAAGTCATCTGAGAAATAAGACTGCATAGATAAATGATGGTTTATATATTTTTATTCATGTTAATAAATACACACATAATGATTATGGTAAAACAACTCTTACAGAATGATGTGATTTCATATTTTCTCATTGGACATTTTACATTAGCGTGAAAGCAACAACGAACATGCACATTCGGTACAAAATTTTTTTTTTTTTAACACCTTTTAAATTAACCTACCTTGCATAGATTGTGTTCTCCATCTTGTATATTTTTAAGAGGAAGGACTGCGCACCCCAAACAAAATATTTAGCAATAATAGAAATATATGTATATTACCTAATAGATAATGAGAACTTTTCAACGGTTATTGACACACAAAGATGGCCGTTTCCGCCAACTTAAATTATTATTTTTATGTAAGCTGTTTTTTTTTTATTTTGGGGGGGGTTTGAACTCAAACACAGCTGTGTTGCTCTTTCTCCTACTCCCAGAGCCGACATTTCTCAAGGAAATTATCACAACATGGGCCATGAAAATCTTAAATAATAACTCACCTTCATCGGAACAGACGTATAATTATATTATATCTGTTATAAATATGCTATGGCTATCAAATAAAGTTGTTTGTCAGCATGGAAAAACCTTTTATTTATGAATATTAAAGTTAGTATTTAAAATAGTTCCTAGAAATTATCTCATCACTTTTACATCCAAAGTAGGTACTAGTTTAGTAAAATAAAAACATTTTCAGTATTCATTAATATTACACATTCCATCAACTATTTATTTTTCATTTTGTTTGGAAGTTTTAATTTACCATGTACTTTTGCTATTTTTGGATTAATAAATTCGCTACCGGTTTTGACACAACCGTGCTATTGACGAGCGTTCTTAAAACTTAAACGCTCGTCAATGGCACGGTTGTGTCGAAACCGGTAGCGAATTTATTAATCCAAAAATAGCAAAAGTACATGGTAAATTAAAACTTCCAAACAAAATGTCTAGAAATTGCTATATAGTGAATGCCGAAAAAATACAAGAAATTATTTATTTTTCTTCTAACGTGTGGTGAAAAAGGTGGTTGGCAGGATATCTGCCCTAAACCCTTTATCTGGTGTTTATAATGATAGACAATATACTAGAAGCAACGGGTATACAACAAATGGACATTAAAAAAATTAAGTTCATCTTACAGCGTCGAATAATAATTGTCTATGTGCAGACCCTAAAAGCACCAACTTTAATTATTCACACTGACATTTCGTTACACACAACACCAAGGACTGTGCATGTTAGAAGTGACAACAATTAACCCCTAGAAACGAAGAATATCCAAATGTAGCCGCATTCAAACAGAATCAAGACGACACCGGGAACTTTTTAACTACCGATTCGAACAGAGGTTTTAACCTTTCGAGTTCTCGCAGCCTAATATTTCCATAGTGTGCTGATGGTATAATTTTGCATGTGACCTACCGTGCACCGGCTGAGTCTATTTTACAACTTCCCTTTTTTTGTTTTAAATTGTACTGTCTTAACAGATAGTGTATTTGGATATTTATAAAAAATATATATACACATCCTATCATAAGTAGTTTCCCAGAATATTTGCTTATAATCTAAATACAGTCGAACTTGGTTATAACGATCACGGTTATAGCAAGTTCACGACTATAAGGAGCAATAAGGAACTCCAGTCCAATTTTTTTTAGCAATACTGACGTTCAAACCTACATACCAGTATATTTCGTTTTTTTTTCTAAAGCGAGTTTTCATAATTAAAATAATTTTCAATTTTTCAAAGTCCACCAAAATGCTCCAAATCTATGGCCGGTCGGTTTTGATCAGTTTATAGGTTAGGATGTCAAATGTCAAAACAAGGATGAGCTTTACCGTACATAATTTTATATTCTATTCATAGTAAACCATAACTAAACATAAGTAAGAAAATTATGTACTTTTTTAGAAACTTTAACTCAAAGAATAATAATAGTATTGAGTATTAACATTATCAAAATATCCATATTGACAATAGGTTTGCTCGTGAATACTCAAATTTCTGTTATTAATAAAAGTTTTTTTTATATTGAACAACAATAATAGAGCATAAAGTCACTCAAATTAAGTTTATATTTCACCAAAGCTGAAAAAATACATATTTAAAATACAAAACAAAATCAAAAATAAAAATTTCCATACTAATCCAAAAACAGAATGTGTATGTGACGTCGATGTTCCAAATGCAATGGTACCACCATAACAAGGTGTTTTGATGAGATGATTTTTTATTCACTTTTAAATAACGATTTTTAAAAGTGAATAAATTTTTTTTACATATAAAAGTTATATATTCAGAATCAGCATTTGCTGATCTATATGAATATATTTTAAAGCCATTATATTTTTCACTGGAGTTCCTTATTAACTGATGATATATTTTGATTCAGGCTTATTTTCATACAATTGTTGGTGGTTATAACGAGGACCCTTCAATGATATACCGTACAAATAATGTTGACAACACAATTAATTTCTATATACATACATAGATCGTTGAGTCTGAAAAAAAAATCATTTTTCAAAGTAAGTAATAACAGACAGAGGTGGCGGCATAGTGCAGGCAGGCGGGGCCCGCTGGCGGGAATCTCCTTAAATCCTGTTAGGGACAGATTAATATTTTTATTGCACTACTTCTGAAAGATTGTCGGCAATGTGAAATATTCCTATCCATCGAACACTATGTAAAATTGTCATATAAAATCTGCGAAAGTTGTATGAAAATTGGGCTTTGCAATTTTGTTCCTTTTTTACATCTTTTGTGTACTCAACGTCAATTTTGTTTTAAAAATCAATAAAAATGTACGAATGCCTCCATAGGGAAAGTTTATGAGAGTGATGAATTTTTTGATTTTCTTTTGGGACATGCGGTATGGATTAACAATGATTCAATTTAAAAAAATCTCACCCAGGGTTTTCAACAATTACCACAAACATTTTGATTTTTCTGTATAGTCAAGTGGGCCGTACGAAATTGACATGCGGGCCGCGGGTTGTGCATCACTGGCTTGTGGCAAGTAAAATTTTACAACTGAAACCAATAACAATACAAGCTAGTGATTTATGATAAGTAAGGGTTTACAACCGAATGCAAGCAAGTGATAATAATTCAATGGAAAATTTTGTGGTTTTTTTTTGGAGGCCTCAGAACCAGGTGATGAGATTTATAATGCATTTAGTGTTTTGAGGGGGGAATTGCGAAGCACGGAAACGAAATCTTTAAAACAATCATTGATTATAAATTTTATTCAATAAAAGTTTGCTTTTCTAATATTTTTATTTAATAAGTAAATATAGGTAGGTACATACAATTTAAAAAAAAAACCCATCTGGGATATAATGAGTAACGGCTACAAGGAGCAGATTTAGTCAGACCCGTGATCTTCGTTATAACCATGTTTGACTGTACAATGAAACTCTCTTAAGAAGTTTTCCAAGAGACCGGAAAAAAACCTTATATGTTATAAGGGCCATTTTTCAAATTCAGTCTTAAAGGGACCGAAAAAACCAAATTTCTTAAGCCACTGTATATACGAAAGTATGTCTTTGCGTTACCCATCGGATACGCCGTCATTCAACGGATACAAATTTTGCATATCCGATGGACAATCTCAGCACACTAGAAGTAAAAAAAGTGATAAGACATGCATACTCCTATAATGTGAAAAATACTATTTTTATTGTGGTAGTTTCCTGGAGAATAATGAAAAATATTAAAATTTTCGCACTACAAATAGTAGTGCTCCGCAAGTTAGGCTCAATTTCCCCCGAAGCGCTGCACGTTGCAGTTGGACACAGTCGGGGATAACAATTTCCCCCGAACCGCTGCACTTTGCAGTTGGTCACAGTCGGAGATAACAAATTGATTATTATGAAAAATTTGTAAAAAAATATTAGGAAGGATAATTTAGGGCGTCGTGGCTGAGGGACTCAAGCGCCGTTTGGCACAAATTTCATCTGAATAGATTATCTTTTAAAAGTTACCAATTTGTAGCTAGATATTAAAATATCTTACGATTTTTGTTAACATATATTTTTTAAATGTTTGTAGTCAATTTTTACTTAATCTACATTACTTAAAAGGTGACGGCCATTTTTTTTTCTTTCGAAGACATTAAATTTATTTTCATTTTTTATATGACGGGGGAAATATCAAGATCCCTGAGTTAGTCTAGTTATATTCCAGACATTGCCCTGTGGACCTGATCAGTTCGGCGGGGGAAAGTCTGAAGCGGGCATTAGTCGACTACGTGCTCGATAGACTGCACCGAATGTCGAATCTTAGACCTTTTAGAGCAAAGATTTCCAAAGCGAGATGGAGAGATGAGGGGCAAGGGCAGCAAAAATATTTTTAATAAATTTCCTAATGAATTCAAATTTGTCATGGGTATATCGTAAAAAGAATCATGCAACAAAATGAACTTTTCAATTATTCCATTAACCGCCTTACCCATACGAACATACGTGATACGACCGCTATATTATAGCCCAAACGCAAAAGCCGTATCCCGTACATTTAGGTAGAAAAAAAAAGTATACTTGAAATCCACAAAACATTCGTATACGTCAATATTATTCCTCCGTCATCTCGTTTAGTATTTCGAGGTCAGCCGAAGCCAACGGATGTGTTCAGGCGTTTTCGTCTCTCCCATACAAGTTGGTATATTATGAACACGTATTGTTGTGAAATCTTATTGAGACATTTTTTAATCTATTTTTTTAATAATAACCCAAAGGACGGGCGGTTAATGATGATCAATAGCTTTTTTTGGTCATTTTATTTACATGTTGTAACACCTCACCGGGTTTCTTGGGGCCTGTTGTCAGGTGAACAACTATTGTACTACATAATACAATATGCAACATATGTACTTATCAAGAGCAAAAAGCTATCATAATGGAGAACAGGGGTGATGAAAAGATCATGTCAGGACATAGAATGGAATGCGGAAATGATAGTAATTATCTATCGGTCACAGTGTATATATTTAGATTTAATCGCATTGTTGCGTAAGAAAAAACAGATGAATAATATAGTCCAAAAGTGGGCAGCGGGACAAATAAGGTTGGAAACCTCTGCTTTAGAGCATTTTATTATATCGGTGGAGAATCAGAATTGGATGGGCATTTCTTACATTCACCGATTGCCACTCGAGTTTTGACTGCCACTGTCTTCTGGGATGAGATCTAACTATGGAAGTCTGTTTCCTTCCGTCCTTCCGTCCAGAAGGGTTTTCGGGATGTCTGGTGACATGTAAGCGGTGAGAAGCGATAGCATACAAAGGAAAAGAGTTAGTTAGCAGCGCAAGTTTACCTAATAGGTTATTTACTATAAAACAAGTAGTGTGAGATAGTGCACAGTGCAAGACACTAATATACTATTTGGATATTTTGTAAAATATAAAAAATTTCAAAAACTGTATATATTTTATCAATGCAGAAAAATAAGGATACAACATCAGAGCTGTGATTTGTCTTCACTCCTTTAAAAATAAGACAATCTATCTTTACAGTTCTGGAAGGAGATCAGAAAGATTGTAGGGACTTAGGGATACATGGCACTCTCCGGGAGAACAAAGACGCATTCGCGAATAACAAAGTTTTCCAGAAAACGCATTTAAACTTGGTTTATTTATATTGAACAGGTCTTGGCCAAATTGAAATTATAGTAATAATTACGGAAGTGAACGTGATTAACTAGCAACTCCGTCTTTGTTCTAGCACTAATATACAATTTCAGATATATTTTATGACAATCCTTATCTCAGTTTATGAAAAATTTACACTTGCGTCATTGTTCTCCCGGGGGTGCGATAAGTATTTATAAAAAGTTATACATGGTTAACAGATTTTTCCAAAAAGTATTGTTGATATAAAACTGTAATGCATAATCTCTCAGGGAATTAAAAAAAACAGGTAAATAAATATATATTAATCTCACATGTAAAATGTTATCTTTTCAAAAATCTTTTTGAATGCTTTTATACTCGTAGATAAAGATAGCTTTAATCTCATATTCATTATTTTTACAATTAATAAAGCAAAAATTATTTAAATAATAACAAATTCTTACATAACATTACAGAAAGTGACTGGCATTTAATGTGAAATTGCGATATCGGCATCTGAAAATAGACCGGCTGTGTTTATGTCTTCTTGATTAACCCTCACCACTCATTATTTTTTAATATTTGTTGTCAGCCAACTCTAATTTAAATAATGTCAAAATATTAATTTATTGATAGGCAGTTACAAAAAGGTTATTTTATAGTAAAACAAAAACGGAAAACAGTCAAAATCTTATTAAAACGCGAATTTAAATGTTCTTTTATCGAATAATCACAAGAAACAACGTCACGTGTCAAGTTTTGCGGCCGAAAATACACCGTGCCGGCACATCTTATCTTATCGGCTGCCAGCCGACAACAGAGTTGTAGCGTACAAATAGTGATGTCAGCTGGCACCCGACAAAGGAGTGGTAAGGGTTAAGTCAATCAGTATTTCCCATCAAATACCAATCACTTTGTATATCATTCATCATGTGAACACATACAGAATATTACCCTATTCATGGATAAATTTATATATTTGAATAAGGTTACATGACAAAATAACACAGGTGTGAATTTCACATACCAATTTTACACACGGATGAAATTACACAAAAAGAGAATTACACCTACCGGGTTTAGACACATTGAAAATTATTTTTAGTTTTAAATGTTTAAATAACAAAATCAATAAAAATGTTTTCCATAATTTACATGTAAAGAAAAAAATAAGTAAGCAATATTTGTACACCATCGAAACATCCTTTGTCTAAAATTTATAAAAAAATCTATTTAAAAAAAAAAAACTTATCACACATTAAATCGCACGACGTTTTAACCTAACTTGAGATAGTACTCATCTAATAAAAAAAATGATCCAATTATTATTTTCTAATACGTATATGCTAAAATACTGAATTAGGCAGGTGTTTCGTGAAAACCCAACTTCTTTTTTTCAAGATTTAATTTATTTAGTACACACTGAAATACTCTAAAATTTAAACCTATTAAAAAAGCCTTTTCTGATGTGAGTACTTGCAGTAGGTGTAATTCTCTCCATGTTTAATTACATCCATTTTGGAATTTCGTCCCTGTGTAATTCTGGCAGTGGTTCTAATTCTTGGTTGTAATGTGAAACTCATTCCTGTGTAATTCCATCCTAACACCTAAATAAGATATCATATAATGTATATTATTTTATTATTTTAGAAGGTATCAAATGGAAGCTACAACTTGTAGCTCTAAAAATATTTATTGTAGCTTCGTTTAACAATATGCGTAAGTGGCACTCAGTTGCAAACTCCTCTAAAACCATATTTACATAGATTTTTATGTTTGACTAGTTTTTAATTGTTACTACCCGGCTTTGCCTGAATTTCGACAGCCTTTTTTCGTATATATATTTTTTAAAATTGAAAAATACAAAACATTGAGGCATCTCATTTTATTTATTGACGGTTAATTAGAAATTTCAAAGCTCCATAGTTCATGATGGAAATGACCTTGCGAGGTTAGCATAATTGCATTGAGACAGAAATTCAACATAAAAAAAGTACAAATTTCATGATGCCAGAGCTCACCATTCGAGAGTTTTTTTCTGCTTCAGAAAAAACAACCAGATTTGTGCTTTATTTACAGTTAAATAAAAATATGTATATAAAAAATAGGTTGGGTTAAAAAAAAAAACAATATCAATCACACATTATTTAGAGAATTCTATCCAAATTTCGTGATGCTAAGCTTACCGTTTGAGCGTTTTTTTAGTGAGAAATACAGAGATTATTATTGTGTTTCTTATGAAAACCGATGCTTCGTTACATCCGAATTTGTGCAAAAAATGTTAAATATTGTTTTAGCAGATCTTGAAACTGAGCACCGTATGGAACGATTCACACATTTTAGGGTTGTTAATATGCAAAATCGAGATACGCATTTCAAAACGATTGATTTCTTTAACAATTCAAATATTTAAAAATGTTCAAAAAAATTCACTTGAATGAATTATTAATTATTAGGAATAAAAATATTAAAAATACATTCAAATGAATCAGTAATAGAAACGTTTCGTTAGATTTAGTATACATTTCAGTCGTCGTCGTAGTAAAATATCTCGGTAGTAACCTCCGAGTGTGAATATGGCTTAATGCCTTATACGTTATATATAATTTATCGATGATCTAGGTTAGTAACAATACGCACAGCATCAATACAGCTCGCGCAGTCGGTTGTCCCTTCTGCGCTTTATTGGAAGAACAATGACAAAGTAAGACAAAGATATTACACACAAGATATTACACACATTCTTCAGAATGCTCGAGATTCTCGACAATGATTATTTTCTTCAAACTTCGACGGTTTACAAACTCTGCTTTTACAGTGCTTTCCTTGTAGGCTGGGACAGTTCATATTCTTTAATAAATCTATTAAAATAGGACGTTCGGCTGGCTGGATGGAACGAGCGTGAATCCCAAAGTAGGTACCGACTTAATTACTTTACTTAGGGGGTACCCCACCACCTCTGATTAAACTGTTAAACTTTATTCATAGAATCAACATGTCGGTAAACCAGCTACTGTTTCCCCACTACCGAATACATAGCCCCGAATTAGTTAGTTGTAGGATTGAGTGCCGAGTAGTTTAAACAGACGGGTAGTGTTACTCAGCAGTGGTGTAACAAATACATTATGTACGTTACTCAACGAGTAGCACTTATCGACAGTTTTCTCAGAGGTGGTGAAATATCCCCTTTTCAATAAGACTTATTATTAATGAAAAGGTATGGACTATTAGCATTAGGGTTAATATAGGCGTACCACTGTTAACTCAGCTATAACCTCTCACTGTTTTTCATAAAGAACGCATGTAACAGAAAGAAGACAAACATGCAGGACGAAGGAGTATTGGGAGAGCTGCACTTAGGTGGATAGATGGGGTGGAGGCCAATTCCGTAGCCTTAGGCATAAGGAACTGGAGAAAAACGGTAGGAGATCAGCGGGATTGGAGGAGTCAAGACTCTCCAAGGATTGCAGCGCCGATGGTCTATGTATGTAACAGAAAGAGAGGTTACATTGGAGCTCGCAGCGGCAGGACTATAGATAAAAGAAACAAAAGAGATGGGCCATGAACTATGATTAGTATGAAACCGGGCGTTCAAAAGTGTTGATAAAATTGTACACCCATACTACTGCAAATCGCAGCTACGGACAATGGACAATTATTTCTATCTATTCATATAACATTCATTGGTTCTGCCGCTTTGGTAGTCGGCACGCTTCCATGCCATATCTCCATTTGTTTCTGTTATCTACGGGCAGGACCATAGTTTCAGTTTTTTTTAATATTTAGTTTTGGTGACAAATTAACGACCTATTTTGTCTGGACGGGTTGGAGGAATCAAGGAATATGCAGGGTGATCCCCAAATAATCAAATATCTTGAAAACAACAATCCTTTGTGAGAACATCATTGCCCTCCGAGACAAGAAATTGTATCTTCTCTTTCGGATGGATGGAAGAGGGTATCAGAGAACTGCGGAGCCGGCCTCGGAGCGCGGCTGCGGTAGGCTGGGTGCGGGGGCCCAGAGGTCGCGGCGCGGGTCATAGAGCTCCACAGAGGCGGTGGAGGCACGGGCTCGGTAGAAAGCGTCGCCCTCATGCAGCTGGTCACCCCCGGCCACCAGCAGACGGCCCTCCGCCGCCACCACGGCCGGGCTGGCGCGCCCCACCGACATGCAGCTCACCACCGACCAGACGTCCTGTGCCATTCACATTACTATTATTACGTTTTCATAGAAATTAGTACATATTGATATATTTTCCACAACTTTTGACAATACGTAACAATGACATATACGAGTACATACATACATAAATTTTTTAAATGGAACAAAAATCATGTCATATCAAAAATAATATAAGACATATTATTTTTGATGGTCAAACAAATATTTTAAAGCTCCACAGCTCATGATGGAAACCTAAAAATTTTAGATAAAAAGTTGTACAAATCTGATGACGCCTTTGAGAGTTTTGCTGTCTCAGTCAATCAGCTTTATGGTAATGATAAGTGACTCTTATTGCGGTACAATTTGAAGACCTTGCAGACTATGAGGCAGTGAAACACAACCTTTAGCCGGAAGGCCAATTTATCCAATTTCAATTTGTTCACGGACCGCAGGTGGTAGCTTGACATGGTTAACTTTGCAGTCGGCGGTATCACTAACCTACTAAAACGGTAACATTTTAATACATTTTTCATGAAACGCACAAAAAAAGCGCCGCAAGCAAACATTTTGTATCTCCATGGCGAAACCAATAAATGCTATCAATTTTTATTAATCTGAAATATTAAAGAAAATGAAAAAAAAATGCTTCCAATTTTTGGCAGCTAATTTAAAATAGCCAGACACAAGTATGTTACAATACCTGTCGTATTTTGTAAAACAGAATGGATAATGTTAAATATTTAATCATACTAAATCTTGAACTTTAAACGATTGCTATTAAGGCCACTCTCTGCCGGTCCAGTAGGGAATCGACATAAACCTCATGCGTGATACCGACAGGGCACTGCGTCATACATTTCAATGGGCGCTAGCTCACGACTCGGGGAAGAAGTGGGAGTGGCGTAACGTACTTCTGTTATACCACAAGCGGGACAACAATTCAGTAGCTTCTCGGTAAACACGCATCCGGTAAATCTATGCACTGTGTTTTGATTGTTTACAAGCCATTCATCCTTTGAATTCAAACATGGAGCGGGTATGAATAATGGCTAATAATGGAGGTAGAGAAATATGCACGCCTTTATAACTATAAATTACCGGCATATGCAGTAAAGGGGACAACGGAAAAAGCTTGGTGTGCAATAGGAAGACTTCTCATATATGGAGTAACGTGCTGGACCAGTTCTTGGAATGTTTTTTTTTGACATTCGGTACATTTGCTGGAATTTGACATCATCTCTGGACAGTTCCCTGGCAGCAATAAATAATCTACAATGAATGTTACATTCGATGCAGGGGTGGACCTAAAACTTCCTTTTTTGTCTCGTTCAAAGGAATAAATAGCACACCAGAGCCTCGTCTTCACTTGACTCACTCGACATTTTACAATTTTGACTTTGAATCTTTGAATTCAGCAGTAAATGTGATAACAGAAACTGCGATACCGACAATTTATTGGCGGCTACAAATCGCTGCAGACTCGTCAGAGAGTCGATGGAGGAAATATCGTGAAACATTTCCTGCACTTTTCCTGCACCCGCTTTATGTCGATTCCCTACCGGACCGTCGGAGAGCGGCCTAATTAAGAAATATCAAAATCTCTTCTGTTACTTTGAAAATTTTGTTTGGCTAGAGATCAAATCAATATGTAAATGGTGTTGATTTTTATCATTCGGAAAGTTGGATTATTTTGAGCAGCACAAAACTATAAAGACAGACTAAAGGCCTTTTGAAAATAAAACAGAGACTGTTTAACTACTTATACTTTTACGGAAAACTTTTTGATATTTTATTTAGCCAAATGAGCCGTAAGAAAAGGCTGGCAGGCCACACATAATGAGTTTGCTGGCCGCATAAGGCCCCCGGGTTGGGCATCACTGCTATTAGGCAAACTAGTGATGGGCATAATAGAAATCCAACTCTCCGGAGACAATCAACGATCGAAGAATTATCTGTCACCTCCCCTTCCCCCTCCCGTAGTAAAACTTTTTTTAAAAGTGAATATCACTTTTGTTTACAGACGAGAATGAATTTCAAAACGATAATATTACCTCATCAAAATTGTAACGCTCCACGCTGGAGAGCACCTCCTGTGACTTGCTGTTACCCCCGACCACATAAAGATATCCGTCCAACACCGCAACGCCAGCCTGAGACCGCGCCGTGCTCATATTCGCCAACGACCTCCACTCTCCCGTCACAGGGTTATATGCCAGCAGTGAGCAGAGGTGCCTCTCGGCGTGCGTGCAGCCCCCGACGACGTAGATCAGCCCGTCGTAGGTCACGACGCCCATGCTGAAGCGGGGTTCGGGCATTGGGGACTCAGGGGTCCAGGTGCCGCGGTAAGGGTCGTAACACTCCACCGAGGCGCCGATGTCCTCGCCCACCCAGCCGCCGAGGGCGTATAGGCAGCCCCTCCAGGCAGCCAGGCCGAATTCGCAGCGGGCTACGCTCATCGGGGCCATGGGGGACCACTGATCCAGCTGTATGAAATATAAAGTATACTTGTTTTTTAAATAACACATAGTGAGCTTGAATGAATGAATAAATTGACTTTGAATGAAGGGCAAATTCTAGATTCGCCTGTTATATATATATGTCACTAATATGAGATAATTTCTAAAATAATGCAACATTAGTCAAACCCGACATAGGACAAGGTTAGTGAACAATAAAAGTTTGTTTTTTCATTTATGAAGTTTCAAATTTTGTCACATTTAATTGACCATTCCATCGACAAACAGCGTCATTTTAAAATGATGACATTTAATTCCCTGTAAAATGCCGATTCTTGGTCCATTTCACTGTTTGATCAAATTGTGATCAGCTGTTAAGCTTAACGGTCATGCTGTTATACTTGATGACTGATCACAAGCTGAAATGGACCAAGAATTGGCGTTTAACGGGGACCCCCGAGACACCCTGCGTTTACAGTTGAATGAATGAATTTTGAAATGGTGTGTATGGTCAAATGAAAATATGTACACTACTAGAAAAACAATTATTGTTAGAAAACATCTATAATTGGGTAACCGGACAAATCTACACATGTATGAATCGGTAAAAAAGTGATATAAAATCATCAATGTATGAAAAAATAATAATAAAAAAAACACTACTCTTAAAATCTAACCTAACCCATTTCTCAATTTACATTTAAAAAAAAATGTTAACATAGGCTAGATTAGGAAAAAAACCAAAAGCAAGAATTGCTATCTGATTTATTATTTTCTTGGCAAACGAATGTAGTTTAATTTAGTAGGATGCGAACATTTCTTAAGGTTGAAAATCCCACAAAAATAAAGTATTAAATTTTTGCATTACCAGTTGGATAGGCTGGCGCTTCCGAGGTTAATAACTTTATATCGCTTGTAAAAATGTATTCTGATTCATATCTGTGTTCAATTATCATGGAACTCTATAATGGACGTTTGTATTATTTGGAATAGTATGTAAATCAAATGTGACCTGTGGATCGTAGACCTCCCCGTCGGCCAGGATCTGGCTGCCCTGCTCCCCGCCCACCGCCCACACGCGACCCCCGAGGCACGCCACCCCGGGCAGGATGCGCCCCGTGCTCATGGGGCTCAGCTGTTTCCATTCCCTGGACAGAAGACACCTTACAGAGGTGACATACAGTTATATTACAATAGTCTACATCACAGCTAACCGGACATATTGGAGATTATGGCATTCCCAATTATTGGAAAATGTTATTAGACTGAGGGTATGGGGGGGAAAGAAGATGGGGTAGAGGAAGGTTAGGAAGTACGTGGATAATCAGATCTCGTTACCAAACATGGCTAAAGTAATTTAAAGCAACATTTCGAATCTGAATAGTGGTCTTTCAACAGGGCGATACTGAGAGTTTCTTCCACTCTGGATTGCACGCGTGTGACGTGGAATAGATGTAGTTTAAAATTAATTCTGTAACAATAGCTTTTCATTCAAAATAATAATAATAATAATAATCTTTGTTTCTAATCAATAATAAAATCTCTATTAAAAGGGCAACTTTTTAGGCAATCTCTACTAAAAGGGCAACTTTTTAGGCAATTGGCCACTCCGGCCTCCATAAAATCTCTATTAAAAGGGTAACTTTTTAGGCAATTGGTCAAGCCAAACCACTTCGTAAAATCACTGTTTAACCTAACACATGCAACGCTTTCCTCGTACAGGGATGTGATTGCCTGTATGAGATTCGTATTCACTCCATTCTTGGACAATACCTTCCATAATTTTTTCCTGTGATCTTAATATCTTCTATTTAAAAAAAAATATATTTTATTTTTGATTGAAATGACGTACCAGGTTTGCAGGTCAAAGAACAGCACGGTGTCGAAGGTAATATCTGTTGCGCGCTGTGCCGCCCTCGGGGGCTCCCGGCACGACCCCCCCAGCAGCAGGAGGCGGCGCCGAGCCCTCTTGCGAGCTATCGCGTCTAGCTGCACCAGGGCCCCCTTTCTCGACACCTGTGGAAAATGATTCACCGTGATGCCTTTTGTATTTCAAACGTAAGTGTTGTGGTGATATTCACCATTACAAAATTTTAAAATCAATGATTTTTAAAATAAACTAAGTTAGGGATGTTTCAAAACTCCATTACAATTTATGACCATCAAAGCGACGATCATCGCTATTTTGAATTTTTCAACATTTGAACGGTTCCTGTTAAATGTCAGTTCTCGGCCCTTCACAGCTTGTGATCAAATTGATATCAGCTGACAAAATATACTTGACAGCTGATCATTATTTAACTAAAAGCTAAAACGAGCAGGAGTTTGAAATATCAGTTTTCAATTTGGGAGGAGGGTATGGGTACCGCCACCCTAGGAACCATTCATTGGATAACCAGCATCTTTGCCATAGGTCACCCCAAGTGGTTCGCTACGTTTGGTGACTTAGCAGGGGTGCCTGAGATTATGGGGTGAGGTTTGTCCAGGTCTTGGCGTGCCTACCAGCTGCGCAACAGGCTGGATGGGGAAAGGCCGGTTGAAGGAGACTCTGAGACCTCCAGCAGGACTCTCGACCCATCATCGCCTTGCACCGCAGTGGGAGGGATGGATTCATATGTCCCTCACTCCTGGACACACTGACCCCTAGATTCTTACCCACCATAAATGAATTTTAAAATACCAATCTAAGTTTATTTCCATTGATTTCCGACTTCAGAAGATATCTAGAACTTAACATTATTTCGCCGCTTTCAATTAATTTGAGCAACACTATATTTTGGTTTTCCCTTGTATGTGTGTCAACTGTCCTCTTGTTCTCTTTAATAAATTATATTCTGGCTTTCCCTTGTATGTGTGTGAACTGTACTCTTGTTCTCTTTAATAAATTATATTCTGGCTTTCCCTTGTATGAGTGTCAACTGTACTCTTGTTCTCTTTAATAAATTATATTCTGGCTTTCCCTTGTATGTGTGTCAACTATACTCTTGTTCTCTTTAATAAATTATATTCTGGCTTTCCCTTGTATGAGTGTCAACTGTACTCTTGTTTTCTTTAATAAATTATATTCTGGCTTTCCCTTGTATGTGTGTCAACTGTACTCTTGTTCTCTTTAATAAATTATATTCTGGCTTTCCCTTGTATGTGTGTCAACTGTACTCCTGTTCTCTTTAATAAATTATATTGTGGCTTTCCCTTGTATGTGTGTCAACTGTACTCTTGTTCTCTTTAATAAAATGAGTGCTGCTTGCCAATATTTTAGTTTAATAAAGTTCCCATTTAGCCCAAACACTAAACATTATATGTAGATACAATTGGCAATGAAAGCAGGTATAATTTTTTTAATTAATTACCAAGTCAGCGCGATGGTTGCGCAGTGCCACCCTCAGGGACGCGTCCCTACACCTCAATAGGGCTCTGTCCAGCGCGGGAGCCCCCAGCAGGACCAGCCTGACGGAGCGCAGCACATCGAACACGTGGCGCCGCCGCTCCGAGGGCTCGTGCTCCACCCAGCGCATGGCCGCCTCCAGCACCTCGCTCTCCGACTCCACCCGCAGCTGGTCTGATGATAGCAGCCGCGCAAGAAGGCTGGCTGGCAGCTGGAGGAGTTCGTCTCCCTCGCTGGCTACAGAGAAGTGCCACTGGACGTGCTCCAGTGCTGCGGTGGCAAGGTCTGTGCAGTTGTGAGCCTCGGCAAACCTGCAATTTTTTTTAATTATTAGTACATTTTAGTGAAATTCATCAAAAAATCATGGTACATATTCGAAAGAAAGAACTCAAAAACACTGTGTACAGATGACATACTTAAATATGCAGCCGAAAGCGTTGCTAGTGTAGATTTTGTGGATATAAAAAAATCTATTATACGAGTATATAGTTAATTGATTCCTTAGTTCTTCTTTTGGTCACTTACAGAGAAAAGTATTATTAAACAATATAATTTCGGTTATGATTTGAGTACGTAACACGTAACATTCTAATTCTATAAAAAAAAAATTGAAAAAATATATAATTCTTATTTTCAGTACATATAATGAATTTATGCAGCAATTCTTAAAATAGTTGATGGTGTAATTTTATTTATTTTTGGGAAAATTAACAGCAAATCCATAATTTATGTATATAACAATAAAAACGATAAATCATGCCAATTATAAATTTTCCACTGCCGATGATAAATACTTTAAGTGTGACAATGTACAGTTTTACATCAGTTAGCTTAAACTATGTCAGTCGGGGGAGGGGAGGGTGGAGGGGAACATAGGAGTGGGATAAAGGTACAAAGGACGTAGTAGTAGAATGAAAGTAGTAGTGAGTAGATGGAAAGGTGGTTTAAGTTATCTAGCTTGAGAGCGGTCGTGTTATGGATTTTAATTTAATATCACATATAGTTGAGTTAAAAATGTCAATGTGGTAATAATTTAAGTTGAATGAGTATGTAGATCTGTAGATAAAAGAGTTTTGTTTGGAATTGGTTTTATAATGGGGGATATAAAAAGTAAGTGGCTGTCTGCTGTTGCTATTTGGAATATGAAATAATAGGCGTTCGAGAAAATCAGGGCTATGAACTAAGTTGTGTGCGATTTTAAACAACATTACGGAATCTGCTATATTTCTTCGACAAGTTAATGTCTGTAAATTTAAAAAAAATGTGCAAAGTCTTCATTGCTAACATGAGATCAAAAAGGGCGAAAGTTTAGATACCTTAAAAATCTATTCTGGACGCTTTCAATTCTGTTTTTATGTTCTGCATAGCCTGGGTTCCATACCTGAGATGCATATTTAAAAATACTGTGAACATATGAGAAGTATTGAAAATGCTAAGATCGTTGAACTGTTTACAGGCACGGATGACGAAACCAAGCATAGATGATGCTTAGTTACTATATGGTCGATATGTTTATTGAAATTCAATTTACTATCTATTATGACCCTGAAGTCCTTACTTTCTGATTTGGTAGATATCGGTAGACAATTAATTGAGTAATCATGGGTAAATACGTTTTGATTTCTGGTAAAGCGCGCACCGAAGCATTTAGAGACATTAATTTTCAGAAAGTGGGCATTACAATACACATTCAAAAGATGCAAATTATCCTGCAGCTTCTGACAATCCTCAATTGAATTTATAGATGAACAAAATTTTCATGTCATCTGCATATAGGATGGTTTGTGAGTTGAAAAACAATTACCAAGATCATCGATATAAATATTAAATAATAAAGGACCCAACGAGCTGCCTTGAGGAACTCCAAATGTAACAGTGTCGGATTTATATCCAGCAACCACTACTATTTGACTACGGTTGGAGATATAAGAAGAGAGCCAACAATAAAGATTACTGTGAATAATTTTTAAAAGCTTGTTTAATAAGGTAGTGTGATCAACCTTGTCGAACACTTTGCTGTAGTCGGTATAGATAGTATCCACTTGTATTCTGTTATCCAGGTTGTCCTGGAGGTATTTTGTGAAAGTTAAGAGATTTGAGGCTGTAGATTTACCACGAATGTTGATTCGTATTCAAGCTAGGCTTAAGAGCAGCATACATTTGATCATAAATAATTTTTTCAAAAACTTTGCTAAATATGCAAAGTTTTGAGATTGGCCTGTAATTTTTTACATCAGTTTTTTTACCATTCTTGAAGATGGGAGACACATAAGCGGTTTTCCAAGCAAGAGGAACTGTCCATTCGGTTAGGGAATGGTTGCAAGAAGTGTATGCCAGGATAGAGTTGCTTGGCATCCATGTTTCCCGAGAATGAATATTGTGAGAAGAATTCTTACATATAGATTCCGATGGCATTGGAGGTGAGAAGAATTCTTACATATAGATTCCGATGGCATTGGAGGGGTGCAGCTCCCGAATGAGGAACTCCTGGCAGCCGGAGACCAGGTCCCGCAGCTGCAGCATGTCTGCCGCAGCCAACACCTCCTGCACGGTGTCTCTGGACAGCATTACCTCACCTGAACACGCACATTTCAAATTGGTTAGTATCTGATAAGCCACATAGTTAAAAATCACTGAAGAGATGAACAGATCGAAGTGTGTTGTGGGCGTGTCGGTGTGCCTGAAGTAAACTCATTTTTTTCCTACTTCTGGTGAAATTAGTGTAACCTTTTTAAATATCGAAATCCTTTCATTAACAGACAGGTAACGAATTTCACTGGCCTGTTAGAGTCCTAAGAGTCAAAATGTAGCAAATTGTGGACAGCCGTTACAGCATAGATAACACTTCTGGAGATTATCTGTTCAGTGGTAAAAATAGAGCTAAAAAAATAGGAGTTGGAAACATCACAGGAAGACATGGCGCAATTTATTTATTTATTATTTTTATTATAAAACATAGATATTACAATAACAAAAAAGGGCAGTCATGCAAAGCTGCCATATGCAGCTTGCCTGCAGGTGCTACTATTATTTTAAAATTTAATAAACATAATATTATCTAAAAACTCGTAGAACTGCACAAGTTTCAAAGCCATTGAGGTGCAGCTACTTCCTTTACTATGTTTTCCACTTTTTCTGCCCTGAATTATCAGTTAAATTATTGTCAGTCAAGCAATCAACTAACTAACCATCACTCCGTTTCTCCGCAAGGGTAGGCAGAGAGGACGGATTGCCAAACAACTCAATCTTGATATACACTTTTTGCATCATTCACATTCATACATGGTCTACTACATTCTATTCTGTTATAAAGCAAACAAAATACTGACAAAGTCAAGAATATGAATAAGAATAATATCTGTGGTCTTAGGTCAATCAACGGAGGACTGAATGCAGTTGGCACGAACTAAAATTTGTTCGAAGAAGCAGAGCTAGCTAGCAGTCCAAAATAGTGCTGATATCATGTTGGGCATGGAACTGGCAGGGGAAGGATGAAAGTAGACTGAATGCTGTAGAAATGAGATCTCTAAGCCGAATATGTAGTAAAACCATGTATGATCATGCGAAAAATGTTGAGATTCGCAAATAATGCAAGGCTGATGTAAGCGTAATGAGTAAGATTAAGAAATGGAAGTCTACATGGTTTAGGCATGTAGTGCAAATGAATGAAGATGTAAGGAGATATATGACGCAAATGTGAATGGAAGAAGAAGCCGGGGACGCCCGAGGAAGACATGGCGCAATCAAGTAAATCAAATACTGAGTTGGGCCATGTCAGAAGTCAGAATAACAGAAGAGAATATATGAGGTGATGAATGAAACACAAAGTGTATGCCAAGATCGAGTTGTTTGACTGTCCGCCCTCTCTGCCTACCCCTGCGATTACACGGCGTGATGGTTAGTTAGTTAGGTCAATATATTTATAAGTGCAAAATTACAATTTACAGAGACAATAGAAAAATAACCATTTATTAAATAATGTATTCATCATACAATAAACTGTGCACGAGAAAGTGACCTGTGTAGATGAAGTCCACTATGAGTGCGAGCGCATGTGAAGGCACTGTGGGCAGCGCCACGGCAGAGCGCTTCTCCTCCGCCAACCCCCCACCGAACATTGCCGAGAAGTAAGCACTGCCCGCCGACAGCACGAGCCGATGCGCCTGCAAACAAACAACATTTCAAGTAGCGAAGGGCAAAAGGAAACAGTCAATGAGGTATTTTCACAAACAATGGATACCGTTAAAAATATGTGGAAATTTACAGTTTATTTTTATAATTTGTATCATTGTTTTGACGGCCTCCATGGTCGAGGAGTAAGGCTCTCGACTACGAATCCGAAGGTAGCGGGTTCGAATCTCACAGTGCGCAAGTAAATTTGATTTAATTAATTTGTGCAGTTTCACAATGAATTAATTAAAAATAATATATAATATATATAATGGTGTTTAACACTTGGTTCAAATAAGACTTAATTGCGTTTCTCTGCTGCAATAAACAAAAGACTTTTATTCATAATAGGTATTTACAATTTTAAGAATAACAAAATAAGAAATTTAAGATTATCAAAATATTCACTCACCTGCAATAAAAAAAGAAACAACATTTAAAGCCTCTATTTCAGGTGTTTTTATCTCGTTAAAAATTATAAAGCATATTGCTACAATAATAAAATTTCGCTCTCGTTAAACGTCACGACCGTTTAGTCAGTAGTGACATCTAGCGGGCTACCAACTAACCTGTCGGTAACGTGGAAATTACAGAATTAAGAAAGCGCTAACATTAAGTAATGTGGTTTTCTTTACATATATTTGCACAAGTTCCAGAGTGGAAGATACTCTCAGTATCACCCTGGTGAAAGACCACAATTCAGAATTGAAACGTTGGTTGAAATGGCTCTTAGCTGTGTTTGGTGACCAGATCTGAATAGCCAGGTATTTCCCCGGTATGGCAATACTGTAAGTATCTTCCACTTTGGAGCATGTCACAAATATACTATGTATTTATAAATTGTGAAATAACACAAATAAATCAAATGAAATTTACTTGTGCACGCCGGGATTTGAACCGGCGACAAACCGATTCGTAGCCAAGGATCGTAATTACTCAACCACGGAGGCCGCCATTATGGAAATTTTTTCCCCAATAAAAAAAACTGCATAAAAATACCTTATTATGTTAGTTTTACCCCTCCTGTGACGATTAATTGTTTTTGCGCCCACTTTCAATTTTAGCTATCTGTGCCGTGATTGGACGCGCACATGACAATGCGCCGGCGCAGTTTTCACATTTGTGGCGTTCAAAACGAAACTTTTAAATGTATACCATTTATACAATTGAAAAAGAATTAGAGAAAAAAAAATTAAACAAACTAATCTACATGATTTTTTAATAATATATGAAATATTTTTTCAATACAAAAAAATTCAACAAATATGATTTTTTAATAAAAAAAATTAAATGTTTTTTTCAATACTCAACTAATCTACCTACATGATTTTTTTTTTATAAAAATAAAATATGTATTGTTTTTTCAACCAAAAAAATTAACAAAGATTATTTTTTAAAAAAAGTTGTTTTTTTCATTTCCCCCGATTTACATTTTCCCTCCATTTAAGTTTTTTTTTTCAGTCCCTCGAAAAACGTAAAATAGGGGTTTTACTGTATTTGTAATGTATAATGATGATAATTAGTTAAATAACATTAGTTGCAAACAAATTCACAAATATAACCAAAAAGAGTTGAAAGTCTGCCTAGTTCTATTACGTACTAGGCAGAAAAAGCTGTGTAAATTTCATGATGCTAGTGAACTTGTGTGACCATCACTCGACTCACCTTGATAGTAGTGTCCCCGGAGATGAGCTCCACATCACAGAATTTGCCGGTCTTGCGGAGAGAGTTAAGGTTGCCGATGACACGGTGTGCATAGTTCTTGCACATGTAGGGCCGCTGTCCCAAGCCGGCCCCCTTCTCCGGCCCGTCCAAGTTCCCATTCAGCCCCGACATGCCCACACCATCTGCAGCCCCTCCTACAGCTGCAACCAAATACAGTACATCCATATTAGAATAAGAATTACCCAACTTAAGCTGAAACAAACATTGAAGAGCAACTTTCACACGAAATACTAGCAGCAATTTTTTTTTAAAGATTGACAAACATTCCTTATTATGAATAACCTGACAATATTTATAAAAAAAACGCTTGTGGAAATGATGGAGGCCTTAGCTAGCAGAGGAATTTAACCAACGACGCTAGGGTGGGAACCCGATATATTTGTCCTACTAAGATCTGAGAGATTACAGAGGACATCTAGTGGGCCGCCCCAGACTAAGCTGGGCAAAGCAGCAGCAGAGGCAGTGCAAGGAGAGACTGGGTCTGCAACGGACTGAGGCTGCTGAAGTAGTGCAGGACAGGGACACCTAAAGGCGCCTTATTAAGTGATGTGTTCTCAACCAGACTAACAAAAGAAGAATAAAATGTGAAGATGAAGATTTATACATGTAATAAAATACATATTACATACTTCTTCTATCGTATGATGGGGCAGAATACCGAGATATCTGAGCCAACCTAGGTTCTCAAGCATCACCCTGTGGTCCTCATCAATTCTACCACGGAATTAAAGCGGGAATTTCTCAACTACGTGCTTGATAATTTGAATATCAAATATCAACCTCCAAACTTATCCCTATTCTCATCCAACTGAAAAACTCTTCACTTTGAATGCACATCCACTGATGGATGTTTCTCCAGCAATGAAAATCTCTTACATTCAACGCCCTTGAAACAAAATTTTGCTGCAATAAATCACGCAGTAAATCTGCGTTGATAGCATTCAAGGCAGACACAGGACCTTCAAAATATTATCAGTTAGCCTAAACGAAATCCTAATATCAGAAAAATCCGAGATTAAGTACTTAGGACACATAACAGCGGAGCTCAAAGATGATGCAGATATTGAAAGACAGAGAAGATCATTATGCATTAGAGCAAACATGATTTATAGAAGATTTCAAGTGTATTTTTTTAAATTTAATGTAAATCAAATTTAATAGTTTTATTATTAAGTTCTGCGAGTATTTTTAGTTTTTATTATTTTCCATTTTCAAACTGAGTGGGAGTAAATAAAATCATGTAAATAAATTGTCACAATGTGGATTACAATAATAAAAACTAACACTAGTATATATTGATTAACTTGGCGGGTTTGCGATAAGCCGACGTAGCTCAACGGTAGAGCATCTGACCGGCAATCAGAAGGGTGCAGGTTCGAGTCCTGTCGGCGACATTTATCTTTTCTCGGAAGGTTTTTTCAATTTGAATGAGTGTTTCAGGCTAATAATTATTGTTTATAAAAATAATTGTTACCCTTTGCGCTATGCACAAAAATCTTGTCTTAAAAAAAAACTTTAGTTTATCAATTAATACCAAAATATCTCTTATTTATTTATCTTTACTATGTGCTTAATATAATAAACAGTGCAAACAATAAATCAAATAAAGATAAAGCAAACATTAATTTGATTTTAATATAAATATTACATTATTCCCGAGTTGTATGTACTGGTGGTAGATTTCAAATAGAACCGGGGTCTTTGAATTGTTAATAATAAAATAAACAGCCATTATCTATTTAACCAAATACTCTTAAATGATAATACCTCTAGCTCTTGACATTCGATGACAACATGATGCACTAGCACCCTGTCGCAGCCCGACTTGTATAAATTGTATTTTTTTTTTTCATACATTTTAATAGATTTTCTGTGCAATATATTCTTAACAAATTATACAAATCGAAAATTCAAAAAAATAAATGTTACCTAACTTACTCGTACATATAATTTTACCCCTTTTTTGCTGATAATAATAATTGGATGATTTGTATATCGCCGTTTTTGTGAAAAATCACCTCATGGGCACTGTAGAGTGTACGAGGTGTGTTCAAAAGAAAAGGTGAATTTTGAATTTTCGCGAGCTGTGTACATTCGATTATCGAATTTTTTTTGTTGTTAGTGGTTTGTTTTTGACAACTGGAAAGGTTAGTCACGTTTTTGTGTGTTCTTCGATTTTTTTACTTTTGAAAAAAATGGATCAAAGAATATGTATTAAATTTTGCGTTAAAAATGGAATAAAGTGCTCCAACTGATTGTGGCATTCGGCGAGTCCACTTTGTCTCAAAAAAGTGTTTATAAGTGGTACAAGCGCTTTACAGAAGACCGAGAAGATGTAATGACGATGAGCGTCCTGGAGTTGCAACCACGTCAACAAACGAAGAAAACATCGAAACAGTGAAGAAAATGGTTTTGGAAAATCGTCGAATCACTATTAGGGAAGTTGCAGAGGATGTTGGCATATCAATCGGCTCATGCCATGCAATTTTCTCAGATGTTTTGGGCATGAAACGTGTAATAAAAATTATATTTTCTTTCTAAACAATTTAGACAGTGCACAAGCAGCATATAATACCATATGTAGGTCACATAATATTTATTATTTTTAAATTCGATTTTCATAATTTATTAAGAATACATATATGCATTTCACAGAAAATCTATTAAAATGTATGAAAAAACCCAATTTCGTTAAGTCGCGCCGCTAGGGGCGATGGTTTAGCATGTTGTCATTTCAATGTATGATAAATGTCAGGAGCTGCGCGTATTATTATGTTTCTACGGTATTTTATTTAACAAAGCTGGAGAGCAATTATTCCCCATCTGTCTGATAAATATATGACATAGGCATTGTACCTAAATTAGATATAAAATGTTTCAGCAGAATGTCGAAATATCCTATCTGTTATTTATGATCATTAAAAATTACAACAACATTATGGTTTCGAAAGATGGGCAAACAAACTAATTTGACCCACCCACTTAATTCATAGAATCTACCAGGTGAAAATAGTTTATTTCAGCACCATTTTATTACAGTGCGGATTAAAACAAAATATTTAACAAAAATATATAAATTAATGGAGAAAAAGATAGTCCACTGTATGGAGTCAGATACTGGCAATATGCAAATGATTATTAATTAAGCGAATGGTCTTTCATTTAATATTTCAACAAGCTGTCATAAGGTGTCTTAAAAAGAGTTATACAATTTACAAATGTTACAATTGTGTAGCTAATTTATTTTGGCGTGCTGTAAACAAGTTGAGTTATTATTTTGCAGATATTTAGAATGGTAATAATAATAAACTAACCATATTATTCAGCAAATGATATCCTTATTCTTACAAGAAATGTACACGTCAATCTAACTTTGAAACAATTAAATGATCGAGCCTTTTGTTTTATTAATCATAAATTAATAATTCAGTTAACAGTTGGAGACAAGATAATGACTTGGTGCTCTGAGTAATTAATGTCAATAAACTAAATTGTTGACGTTTAAAAGTCATTAGTGAAAATGGTAGGCAAATCGACATTATGTATTTTTTCTATGGTTT
>JAHDVE020004480.1:0-42062 GCA_022606495.2 Halesus radiatus
TCAACAAGACTGTTTACTCAAAATAAGGAAAAATATTCCGAGTATATATTTTATAGTTTATATATATATATGTTTTTACATAATGATTAATAACTTTGATGATATTAAAAATACATTTTTTTCACTTATCATAAAATGTCACCATTTTCTGTGATCGATTTTGACCTTTTTGTTTATATTCTTTTTCATTAACTTTCTCGTTTTTAATTAATTATCTCTTTAAATTGCCTTTTCGATTTTAATGTCGAATGCCTGTCTTATTTATTGACTGTATTCTAACATTTTGTTCGTTCCTAAAGTATTTGTGTTTTTTTGTTTCCAGTCATTTCCTCGGAGTGCTAGTTTTTTCAACAGTTTTTCCTTAATAAATTATTTTATTTTTTTGTGATATATCCTGAGTTTCTCAAACTTTGCATAGGATATTTGTAGACTTTTCATTTTCTGCTTCCAGGCACGCAGCTTTTTCATGTTATTTCGTGGTCTCTTGGTTACCAAATATGAGGGCAAATAGTTTGGGATTTATTGTGGAGGTTTCAAAGCAGAGGGCAGGTCCAGTTAAGAATTATTCTAACTGAGAGCAGGTAGTAGGACTTTCGGACCTCGACTATTATTTTCGATTTCCCTGGCATAAAGGAGTTTTCGCTCACTTTATTTGATAACCTTATATAGCCCTATCTTTATTCCTCCCGAATCAAACGTGTCTAATAGATTCCAATTCAGTGACTTACTGATACTAAGGAAATGGTTCGGGTCATACTGGTCAGGGACAGGGACAACTACAAAAATCTGCCCTAATTAATCGAGATGGGAATTCAAAAAATCAGAAAATCTTCTGTATACACTGATGATTTGATTACGCTCCATCTTGGCTGATGAGCGATGGCCGATATATGGAAGGTTAGTTACAATGTTAAAACCTGGCTCTTTAAGGATTTGCTCACCTGTCACCTCGAAGTCTTCTGCTACGAGTTCTATAGTATTTTATAAAACAGAGTAAGTTCTGTGTCGTGGAGATTTTTTAATAAAACTAGTGGGTCCGGAGCATATTTTAAGAAGATCGATCAATCCACTTTATTTAAAATTTTAAATGGAGTAGTTAATTGCTTCTAAAGATATGTCACTTCCAAGAATCTTAATAGAGGGGCGAGTCTCAAGTTTCTCATTGTTTTTAAAGATTTAGACCATATTAAGCTTGTTTTTTAAGATCGGCCATTTGTCCATGTTGAACCATTTTTTATGATCTTAACGAATGAGTCCCCTTGTCTTCATCGATAAAGCTTCTAGTAGTATAGTTGAACTGCCACAAAATGGATCCCAAATCCTCAACTATTCTTACTTTGCAAGAATCCCTGAGGCTAAGAGCATACAGGCTGCGATGTTTTATTTAATGGGTGCCCACCCAACTCTTCTCTTCCAGCCATGCTTATACATTGGCGTGCAATTTACAGGAGTATATATTCGACCATAGTTTTTGTAAATATCCACTTAAAAAACTAATGGGCGAGTTTCTTCAATATTTTCCAAAAATTAATTGTTGTCTGGTTTGGCATATACCAGGTCTTTGTCTCCATTTTTGTTGTAAGAAAATTTTGACGCTCCAATTAACAATTGTGATTTATTATTTTTATTATCTAGCCTGTTCCTTTATTTTGTTTAGATTTGGCAAGCCAACACTCTCTCAACCTACTACAATTTAGCAATGCCAGCTGCATTCATTTCAATCCTTTGATATTATCGCTGTGCTGGTAAACTGTAGATGTAGTCTTCCACGACTCTTCTGGCATGGGTTGGCAACATTAAAGAATGGTTAACATTGATTTTTATGTCGGGTATATTGGAAGCGTTGAGGTTCCAGAAGCAATGAAAAGGAATGGATTTGAGTCGCATTAAAAGTTATTTTTCGTCCCTTACTTCAAATTTTCTGCCTATTTGCACTTTCAGAGATTAAATAGTCCGACATTGGAACGCTACTTTCAATAGGCCATTAAAATCGGTATTAAACTCATGAGAATTTCTGTATTCGCAGTACTTCGGCATGGAGCCTACAATAGTATTTAATTATTGTTTCAGATAAGCATCTATGCCTCTAGGCGCTTTGGCAAAGTATTTTAATATAGTTGACATATTATTATTTTGTTGTTGAACTGTTATTGTATATTTTCTAAAAAATAATATAAGTTTAGTTGTAAAAATACAAATGACTAGGAATATATAGGATATAAATGACTCAAACGAATCTATTTCTGACATTAAAAGAATAGTCACTTTAATAAGACGTTTAAGTTAGGTTTTGACTGCTAGATATCTATATTTTGCATAAGAGCTCCTCGTGATCTGGATATCGTTCCAAATCTGTTGTAGTATTACATTGGACCAACAGGTCTACTCTCTCTGTTGTTTAATTAATTAGGTGGCAAATGATTTCCAAATATCCTACAAAAAAATGGAATATAGATATGGAAAGTCGCGAATTTCACAAAAATAAAAAAATATTGAAAATAAAAAAATCAATTACTAGCAATATGATTATGTATTTTTAATCAACAATATATTTATTATCATTATTATTATCATATCTAACTAACAAGCTTGTCCATATGTCATATTGTTTCTTGTTCAAGATGATTATCATTGGAGACTCAGGTAAAAAAACATACATTTTAATTTCGCGCATTTTCACCCAATTCTTATTTTCTACTAATTAGGTGTGGGAAAATCTTGCATGCTCCTCCAGTTTACAGACAAACGATATCGCGAAAAACATGAAGTGACCATCGGCGTGGAGTTCGGCGCAAAGATGATAAAATATAATAACAATAATATCAAACTGCAAATATGGGACACCGTAATACAAAAATTATAAATGAATGTCTGACTTGTTGTTCTTTATTATTTTTAACTTTGATTTAGGCAGGTCAATAAAGTTTCAAGTCGATCACAAGGGGCTATTACAAAAATGCTATTGGGGCTGTATTGTGCTATGATATCACTAACCGTGAAACGTTCGCCCATGTTACAAAGTGGTTGGAAGAAGCAAAAGCATACGGCCATGAGGCCCTGTTTTTCATACTTGTTGGCAACAAGTCAGATCAAGAAAAAGAGTAAAATTTGCAAAGAATGCTTAAAAATTTGAATACATTATTGAACTCTGTTTTCACAAACCCTCCCATCTAATTTATTGTAATGCTTTAGTCGAAAAGTAAGTTATTAAGAAGGCATGCGTATGGCAAAAGAAAACAAAATTTAATTCTTGGAGAGTTCGGCAAAGAATGGCGTGAACATCTAAGAGATTTTTGATAAGCTCAACTCCAAGATTGTTGAAAGGATTGAAAAACAAGGAATTGACGTGACGAATCATCCTGGGATCAAAATAGGGACATAAAAATTCTAGAACGTTGCCTACGAATCAAACACCACCCACATGGATTTAAAAAATACTGGTAAGAATTAATAGAAGAAAAAGGGATGTTGCAGCAAATGATACTAATATTACAAAATATTAAATCAAGTACAATAAAATAAAATAAAATATAATAATGAGTGAATATATTTTATCTATTTTTTACCCCCAGTGTTATGATAAATATTAGTTTTTTATTTCAAATGCACGAGGCCTCATATAAATAACATAAGTATAAAACAATTATTTTATAGCATCTTGCCAAGTAAGTCTCACAAATCAGAGCAAATGATGTTTTTCTCTAATTTTTACGATATGCTGCACATTAGGTTTTAACGGCCGATTCTATTAATTTCTTATATCTGACTGATTCCTTTCAGTCATTAAGATGCTTTTTCTGTCATTATAATTTTATATCCTATATATTGAAGAAGCCCTTTCTTCCTTTAATATCCTGCTTTTCAACATTTCTTTGAATGTGCAATCTTTAGATAGTACATTATTTATGTTACTATTCTACTTGTTGCTATTGTGAGGGTTTTATCTTCCTCCCAACATGATCATCAACCTCTACTTTTGAATCTCATGCTGCCTATTCGTTTGAATTAAGGACTCGCTCTGGCCTAATCGCACGGATTGATGAACTATTTTTCCAATTGATTTATTTGAACAGTTTGGATCTTGACCTCTCACCGCTCCTTTTTGTTCATTAAGTTCAGCAGGTCGATTCATTTTATTTAAATTGATCGATGTTATGCTGCTCTCTATGGTTAAACTTTATGGTTGTGGAGGGAAATCATCGGAATATCGTTTAGATTTTTTATTCTGATTTTTCATCTCTTTGTTGATTATTCGTGACTCCAATCTATCTTCATTATCCATTAATTTCAAAGATTCTGCATGCAGGGTTGGTGGTTGGGCTAACTTTCTCTGTTTTGGAAATACGAGTATTTCAGTAAATGAAGGATCAGAGTAGATTCCCTTTATCTTGCCCACACCGACTTTTTTTTTTCGAGACTAGCAAATTCGATGCTCGTTTAATTCGCCTGTAGATGAAGGTGGCAATTGAATGTTATTTTTCGAAGTATAACTTGATGACTATTTGAGTACGTCGCTAGATTATTTTTCGACCTTCAAACTAGCGATCTCCTATTTCACGTGGACTCCTGTATTATTTATGTTGCCATCTTCTGGTTGTTGATCATTTTGTTCCTGTTTACTTTATTCACAAATTATCATGTTTTATACCACTCCTTTAGAAATATTTGCCTCTGAAATGTTTGATTCTTGTTGACATTCTTATTGTTTCGACTGAGTTACAGTATTATGTTATTGGATTTTCTCTTGGTAAATGCAAATGGAATTGTCTTAATTTTTTTCGCTACTGCTTTATCTCGAGGACGCCGTCTCTTCACAAACTGGAATGGCATAGTTCCTGAGACTGGGATGGTACTGCCAATCTTTATTCTATACAGAAGCTGGCTTTCTCAATCCCTGCAAAATAATATATATTTCATCCCTTTCTTTCGCCCATCCATCAATACAAATACACTATTTTTTTAGGAACTAGGTGACCTTC
This sequence comes from Halesus radiatus, assembly GCA_022606495.2. Classification (NCBI taxonomy): domain Eukaryota; kingdom Metazoa; phylum Arthropoda; class Insecta; order Trichoptera; family Limnephilidae; genus Halesus; species Halesus radiatus. Next base: position 4,980 of record JAHDVE020004480.1, read on the forward strand.
AGGAAGTCTGGAAGCACGAACTCCCATTTCCCTTCTTGCAACACCATGTAGATCACAATTTCGTGTAACTCATTGAGAAGGCTTTCAAAATCCGGCGACAATACTATTAATTTAATATATTTTTTAGATTGCCTGAGTGTTTCCATTATCTTTTGTTTGATTTGCTCGCTCCTATGGTCAAATATAGTTTGGTGATTGTCCTGAAAGGTCTTTAGAAGCTGTAAAAATAGTTTTTTCTTAATCATCCCATTTGTTTTATTTTATTATTGGCCCTCAACAGGCAGTTAAGAATTTTGAAGAGCTGATGATGAAGTCTATTCAGTTAACTTCATGATTTTACAAATTTTCCCCGTCAGAGCTTCTGCTTGTTATTATATGTCCCGATACTTAATCAAAAGAATATTTTGAGCCAATGCTGTGTATATCTTAGGCTTGTGCAGCAGACTATTTAATCCATTGCTGAGGGTCTGCTTAAAAAAATCATCGAACTTATTTTTAAACTCTGAGGCCATCATAAATGATGAGCTACTGTTATTGCTATTTGAAGCTTTGACAGATTGTCTATCCTGCAGCTCTGCAATTAACTTGGCCATTCGTATATTGTCGCACCTGAGTTTGTTCAAGTCTTGAGACAAACTTTTAATGGTGGTTTCCTTTTATTGTACAAAGAGGAGTATTTAATGGTGGGCTTGGTCATTGGGCATAGTTGTTAAGTCTGACAGATAATGCTATTTCTGGAGATATTAAAATAAAGGTGAAGTCATAATCGTATTTTTCTAGTCCATACTAATATAACTTTATAACGAATATATGTAGATAATTTTTTAAAATTTATACATATAGGTTTTTGTCTATATTTGTGTGTATCTATATTTTTTAACATCTAAAATATCAGAATATATTTTAAAAAGCTATGTCTAGTTTAGAAACATAAGGAGAATAATATTTTTAAATATTATGAATTTTTCGTTCAAATGTGTATGATGGCGTATTCTGTACATTTCTATATATATACATTTTTATTTATTAAATATTTTTTTTAATATGACTCAATTCGATAATCACACCATGGAAGATTGGAATTTATACAGCATTTCAGGAGTATTTTCTAAGAATTATTCAATTCTCACATATGTTGGGCTAACCTTGGGTACGATTTATTCAGGGGTTTTCGTTATGCTCAACAATCACTATGTTTTTAAACCGAAAGTCATCAAAATCATTGAGTACTTTAGTCCTAATAAAAATATATCCACTTCTCTAAGTCTTGATGCCAACGAACTTGCAAATGCCTCTTAAAATTAGCCTAGTAAAATATCGCAATTCATTTTGGAGTTTCTGACAGATGTGTTTACGAATCTGATTGCTATAAGCTTTGCATTTTCAAGTGCTTTTATCAGCCACTCCCACAACAGCATCCAAACATTCATTTGTAGTGATTCTATTTGGATGGGATTAATGGGAGCTATTGTATTCTACAAGATGAAGGATAAACCTCGAGTCTAGTTTTCCTATAAGTTTTCTTTAAAAAATAGTGCTTTCTTAGCGCTAATGTATATTAGTATCATAATCAACTATACTATTGACGATTATTTCGTCATCTACCCTTTGTCCATATTCCTCGTGTATTTCATAAACTTAACAACAAATGTTAGTTTCGACAGACTCGTCGAGCTCATAGAAAACGCCATTTTCTCCAATGCCGACGATAAAGCCCTAGACATCAAGCATTTGCTCAAACCTCAATCAATATACCCTTCCCCTCAGACACTATCTGTCCAATACCCTTGCACAGCCTCTGAAATTGTCCAAGCCGATATCGCGTTTGCCCAAAAGAGGGAAAATATGAAACTCAAGTCCAAAACAATTGTGTACTAAAAGCTTCATAAGCTATTTACACGAATTCAGATTTCTCACAAAAAATTCAAAGAAAACTAACGCCTAAAAACTCATTTCTATATTGGCAGAATCAACGGAACAATTTCCCTGGAGAAGTACCAGAATTTCCTCAAGAAGGAAGAGGTTAGCAACCCGAAAGAGTTGTACCATAGCAAAAGATCGATCAAATTTATGCATCAGCAAGCTTCAGATATGGGATCAAATTAGCTAAGCGACTAAAATATTGCTGTTCAATCTTAAAACATTACGATCAAATCATAAAACCCACCAGCTCTTCTGTTGTTTCTATTTCCAGTCAAAATGCTTGAGAATTCTTAAATAATATCGGGAGTGTTCTCCATTGCCATAAATCTGGCATTTGGGTTTTTGTTGGATTACACAATTCAAGTCCTACTGAAAGTAGGAATTGGCGCACTTCCTTGCATGCTTCTGGCTGTGTTTCTGCTGCCGCTCCTTCCTGGAGCAGAAATATAGCACGTCCACAATACATTGACCATCGGATCAGTGTTCAGATATGGAGTCGCGGGGTTAATTCTACTTCTGAGCTCAATAAGTAACATTAAATATAGTATTTTTTTTAACCTGTGTGTCTTTTTTTTATAGATAATGCAAATGGAACAATAAGTCAAAGTCACCTAGTTCCAGGAAATTAGATGGCAGCGATTCAGATTTGTTTTATGGGTTACTATTTGCTGGTAATATTTTACGGTCAATGGCAATAGTATAAGTTATTGTCACTTGGTCTGTTGGGAGCAATCGGAGCCGAAGGTTTTGTTCTCCAAAGCTAGTCAACTAACTTCTTCTGATCCAATGGTTCTAAAACTTGTAGGGTAATTTTAGGAAGAATATGATCTTATATAATATTCATCAAGACATGTATGTTCAAAAATAACTCAGTTAGTGATAAGTATATAATTTGAATTCAATGAGGCAAATTAAGACCTTAATGTTTAAAGTGTTTAAATTTTTAAATCATAATTATCCACAATAAAATCATAATAAATGAGTTTCGGAAAGGCCAAGACCACGAGCAAGAAAGATTCTTTCCTGAGGCAGTCTCCATCTTCAAGCTATTTGATTAATGAAACACTTGATTATCCACAACATCTTATCGAAAAATACTCCAAAACGCTTCATAAAGTTTAATCAAGTCTCAATGGAATATGTTCCCAACATGATGCATTAATGCCACTATTATCACTGCTTGAAACAATGCCGCAACTCACTAAAGGTGACCAGCAGATCAAGAATTACTCAAAAAAAGTTGTTGAGTTTGAGCATTAGTTGGAAAAAATATAGTCAACCCACAATTCTCGAAGTTCCGAAAGACTTAAGACCTTTGAGTCTGGATTTAACCAAATCAGCAAAAACATTATAGATTGTTAGGGGGCTACCTAAAAAATCGACAAAATGATCAAAGAATAAAGTAGAATGACAAAGGAATCTCTGCTCAGAGGATGGAGGCTTAACTCTGATTTAAATAATAGGATAGAGCAACATAGGCGATCAGTCCAAACTCTACTTGCGTAATTTAAGAACGAAGTGGAAATTAACCATAAAAAAGCGAAGGCACTCAAGAGGAGGCCATAAAATATTTAAGCAAACATTGCCATTGAAAAATATATGGAGTCTAACCCTTTTTCAGTATTGGAGCCAGACATTAAAAACTTATATAGAGAAATCGGAATGACCAAACTCGAAATTCCCAAATCGGATCTAAAGGATTTCCACATTTATTCTATCTCTAGAATAATTTATTAAATCTATGAGATCGAGGAAATTGCCCAACTATCTAACAAAACCTTGAGTGAAAGTTAACATGAAGTTTTGTGGGAGAGGATGGAATGGCTTGGATATCAATTAAAGGGATTGAGGAAAAAATATCTGGTGGAATTCAACATTTCTGCGTAAGAGAATAATAAATCTATTGAAGCGCTTGAACAGAAATTCGCTGATTAAATGAATAAAGTTGAATAAACCTTAAATAATCTTAAAACAAAGCTCAAGAACAAGTGATTTTTACCCTCATCTATTTTTTACATGTATGTCACCCTAAACTATTAACTTATAAAATTAGTTTGTTGGATATCTGCTTTGACTTTAAATTTTTAAATATGATTGTGTCGGGTCAAATTTATTTTGAATACAGTTAGAGATACAAATTTATGAAATAGGCAGTTAATTTTTATATCGTAAAATCATTATATCCTAAATTTAATTTTATGCTGAAAAGAGTCACTCCCAATTGTTCTCCAGAGCATACAAGGTCGTGCAAAAAATCAGTGAAACATGGCCTAAACTCCAGAGATTTCGAGCAAGAAAGTAAAATTATACCTCATTATCAATATTAGATAACGAAAAACTAATGAATTGCATCCAACTTCTAAACAACCAGCTGAACACGAAGCGCAGTAGCACAAACACACCCAATTCCACTGAGTTAGCAGAGCAGTATAGTATGTTGAGCAATGCTTATAATCGGAGCCAACAGAAAATTCTAGATCTGGAACAGTCATTGATGAACGAGACAGTAGCAAATGAGAAACAGCGTTCTGCAATCGAGGTATAATTTTTTTAGTTATTTTTATTTTATTAAAAAATATTATTGAAAGATCCTGAAAGAGGTTATCTAAGAGACGATGGATGATGATACCGTACTGTCTTTCTTGACCGAGTTAGCTAAGGAAACATCGATTAATAAAAATACCAACGACCCCGACCTCAACGACACGCTCATTTCCATACGCAACGTTATCGAAAAGCGCAAGATGTCCCGCTATCTCAAGCGGGACAAAGTGTCCAGCCTAGAAAGTTCAGTTTAAGTCCTATAAAATCGATACCAGGTCATAAAAGTCGAATCTATAGCGATACAGAATGAGAACCAGGAGTTGAAACGAGAATTGGAAAGGATGAAAACCACTTCACAACAGGAACAACAACGAAAGAGTCTCCACTAGAATTTCAATACAGCAGTCATTTAGTAGAAAAACAGCTAAATCAGCCAACTAAGGGTTGAGAGAGAGAGAATGCGGGAGGAAATTAAAACGATTAAAAACCTTCACTAGCAATAAGTATTACGATTAACACAGGAAACCCGACTATATTCTCAGTAAATGATTGTGCTAAAGGAAAAGATCTAATGCTTTTAAAGCTTGGTAAAAAAGGCAGAACTGACTGAAGAATCATTGGCTCAAAAACAAATCCAACACCTAAACGAGAAGGAAAGACTAATGGAACTGCTGGATAATATTGGAGAGACCCTTGCATTAGAAAAGGGATAAAATATTAGTCATCGGCGAAGTGACCACTCCAACATCCCCCACGACGTGCGGGCGACACTTGCAGGAAAGGATTTATTATTCCAAAAGCAACATAAAAAATTATAAAAACTGGTCAAACAACAACAAACTCAAATTTAAATAAGAAATAACAGAGATCAAGATATTAATAATATCCGAATCCTGAATAACGCCTTGAAGAGGTTCCTAGATGAGGATACTCTACGAGTGGTGGGTGAATTCGAGCAGAACCCTACTGATTACCTCGAGAGAGAACTGTTATAAATGGCTAAGTTGGAAAAGGCGAAGCAGGTCAGAAGCTAGCAATATGAAAAACAGCTTTGGCGATGCCGTTTGAAACTGATGCAACTGTAAGAAAACGATGACCTCAAGATACTAGAAAAGACAAATGACCGTCCACTAAATGAGAACACCCAAAGAGAACAATAATAATGTTCATAATTTATTATCTGACATTTCATAAAATATTACTTTAATCATCTCAACAATAATAATTACTTTGAATACTATAGTATTTTTATTGTGTCTTTGTTTACCAACAAAAATAAGCCAGCAAATTGTATTTCAATGGAAAAAAAAGTGCAAGTTAAGTACAAAGATCTCCTTGATATGGTAAATATAATGCATTTATCAGATTAAAATATTCATCTTTATCAAAAAAAGTATATTTGTTAAAATTTAAGTGCTGGCGCTATTTTAACTGCGAATAGAACAGGCTTTCCTTTTCAAGGGGCGTGGTTTTTATTCCCATAATAGACTGACTATTTGGAGGCGATAGGGTGTCTCGAATCACCCGATTGTACAGGTGAAAATCAAAAAATTGAAATTGCCTATATCTATAATACCATGCGTAAAATGGGTTTGATCCTGGAACGCGTTGATATCGATTAAAAAAAAAGTCTTATAAATTCACTCAACGGAACAGTGGTAAAGAAAAAAAAAGTGGCTTAGAAATAACACAAATAAAAAGTGGCAGTGAATTCGAAAGTTTATAATGTATACAAGGACAATAACAATTATCTTAATAAAATTAATGGCCGACAGCTGGCATTATGCGATCCAGGTGAAGTTGTAAGAATGGAAGATGAGGGATGGGGACAAATAATAGTTTTGAGATCTTGCGATTATGTTGTAATTAATGTGAAGCACATCAAATGAAATGTCTGTAAGTTATAAAATGAAGGATAGATCTTTAATTGCTCATATAAAAAACATTAAAATGCAGTTTTTTTAAGAAAACGATTTTATTCCCAAAATTATTAGATTGGGCAGAATTAATAGTAAAATATATTAATATTGACAATTTCCAACCTAAAACATTAACTTCGATTGAAATAAATTAATAATGTTTATTGAGTCTCTAGTGTGGAGATGTTGAAAAAATTGTTACATAATCAAAAAGTGTGTCAAATCTATTTTTAAGCTAATTCGTTGCTCAGAAATAGATCTTATTGACTTGGTTTTTGATGTTTCTAGTCGAAGTATACGCATTATGATTGAATTTCAGGAGCGGGACGCAACTGCTTTTACTGGTCTCGAGTTGATCCCAGTCACATGCATCTGGTTTTAGAATTGACATTTTATTATTTTCTTAGAGTTTTTCAATCAAAAATATCATCTACAAGGATAATGAAACGTGTATTATAGAAGATTTCTTATAAAGATGAAATAAGGGTGAAAAAATAAAGAATAATTATAATTTAGAAGAATGATTTATAATAATATATAACAATATCGATAGACATTGAATTCTTCTCAAATTCTAAAAACTCTAGGAAAGCAAAAGTAGATATAATCTATATTTATTAATTTTGTATAATCGCCATGATTTGCCTTACCTTACAAAATATAGGAGAGTTTGTAGATCCGTTTCTGAGTCGATCGAATACCTTTGTCCTATGTGTTTTGTACTTCTAAATTTATTCCACCTCTTTTAAAGCCGCGTTTTTTATGGCATACATTTGTCTGACATTTGTTCCAATTTCGAACTGATGTTTTTTTCTATTTCTCTTTGCAAGCATTTTACTTGTGTCGTTTGTATTTTTAGAGGATCGCTTGACATAGTCTTCTGTAGTTACTTTATTATGAATACTACTGCTAGGGCTTTGTTCACATGATGCGAGGGGTGAGCGGATCTCGCTATAACCGCCTTCAGTGTCGCGAGCGTGTTAAAGCACATCGGGAATTTTGGGGAGGTTGCTTTTGCCATAGTGATATAATGATTTTTTGAGATTAATATACGAATTATCCATTCGTATGGTGTTGTATTTGTTTGCTTATTTAAACCCTTCCCTGTAGACTTTTTAAATGAATTTGGTGGTCTATTTCTTGGCAAAGGGTGTGGACGTGTTGACAGACAATGTACATTTAACTTCAGTGAATTCGAGTTTATCGTAGATGTCATAGCATTCGTTGAGAGGATTTTTGAGATTGATAAACTGAGACATTGTGAATGTAAACCTTCTAAAACAATTTACTTTAAATACTTTTTTGTTATTATTATATTTAATTTTAATTTTCGGGTGATGGTTAATTAATATTTGTTCGAAATATCTTTTTACTTTGATTTGTATTCAATTATATTTAATAAATTTTAAAAATGGCTCTGTAAGCAATATTGAAAAAATGTTTGCTTCAGTTTCCCATTCAACCTTCCTTATTCGAGTCGCACGTCTATAAAATTATGGATTGCGAATGCTTTGCAATATGGGGCTAGCCGTAAAAATAATAATAATAACATTTTTGTTAAATTAACAAGATCTAAGCTTAATAGCAAGAATTATTAATTGAATTTTGCAAACAATAAATCTTTCTCTAATTATAAAATTTCAATCATAAATGAGAGCCCCATCCAAAGTACATTTTTCTGAGTAGCTCATGGTTTGTGGCTCTCCGAATCTGGACAACAGCGTCGGCTCGCAATCTCTAAACAATCCTTTGTTTAACCTTCTTTTATAGATCAACTTCGAAAAAACACAGATCAATCAGAATTTCGTTTTAAATTTCTTTAAGACTGTTGAAATATTTACAAAACTATGAATAAAACTCGCCCATTTCTTTCAATATCCCCAAAGCCTTTTGAATATTCAGGGTTAGTCGAAAAGGAACGATTTCAGGTGATTTTAAATATTTTCCCTTGTCCAGACTGCACTCTAAATCAATCTGATATACGGTTCCAAGATTTTTGTCAACTAATGTATTCGAAGTGTGTCTATCACCAAGTCCAAATACAAAGCTTAGAGCGGACCATACAGCATTTGACCGAATGAAGTTTGTGCGTTTTTTCCACCAATTTTCTATATCTAAGCTTTCGTCATTGATAAACAACTGGAGAACCGGTTTCACCTTTTGATGGTTTTAATCGTAAAATTTCTAAAAACCCAATGGAAAACTACTTTTATAGAGTTTCTAATTCTTTTATAATTCGGCTTTAGTAACGGAACTGAGTTCCTTCTGTATCCTAAGAGTCTTTAATTGTTCGCCCATCACATCTTTCAGAGATTTATTCACTCCGTCAAGAAACTGCACAAGGATCATATACTTTGAAAGCCTGAAGATTTTATATTTTAGAAAGTCAGTCGGTAATAAGCTGTTAAATAGATTGCAAGCGTCTATCTCGATTCGAAAGTTTTATTTCATCGTATATTTTATCATAAAACAAAGCGGGGACTTCTATTTTTGATGGACTTAAAATATTACCGGTTAATTCAGTGTTGGTGCCCGCTATCGAAATATAAGTCTTTCGACTATTATGCCTTAAATTGGCAATTCCCCACCTCCTATTTCGATAATTGTAGGTGCAGTTCCATTTTGGAGTTCAAATAAAGCTTCGAGTAATTTTATTGTTTGGGGTTTTACCTTCTTATAAATGGAATCATATAATGATTTCCCGAATCTCTAGATCTACTCATCTTTTTTATTAATTCCATTGTTTTTTTTCTCTTGGCTTTTAAAGGTTGATATAAAGCAGAACTTTCGGAGGCAATTCACCCACCATATACTTTTGGCAGGGTCGGCTTCTGCTTTTTTGCGAAGTATTCGCTGCAATGACTCATACAAGTTTTTAGTAATATTTTCTTTTCGTAACATATTGATGAGGACATCCTCTTCGATCAAGCTTACATTAACTGTTTCTTCGATGTAAGGTTTGTCCTCAACTTTTCCCGTCGCTTGTAATGTTTATCCCCAAATCTTGAAGAACAGATTAACGAGTCTACGGATTGAAATGTCTTTTCCATTACAAGCTTTAATGATTTCGATAGAAACGTTAATAATATTTGCGTAGTTGAGTGCCGAACAATCAAATGAGGTAAGACATAACTCTATTGTGTAGCCCAAATACTGCACTGTTCTCTTTAGTTCGGCAGTCGTGCAACGCTTATCAAATCTGTATTGGTTGATCAGTTGTAACGGACGAGACTAAATTCCTTGGTGCTCCAAGTGCTAATTTCTTGCCTTAAGGTAGTAATAAATTTACTCGATGTTTTATTGGAACTCTTTTGTATCAGTATGAGCAATTAGATACTCATAGTTGCCAATATTATATTATAGCTTTAACCTCGGGAAGCCCTGGCCCAGCTTTGATTTTTCGACCAACTTTGCATACGCCTTTTTCTCGAACAGGTATTCAATCATGGAATTTTCTAGGTTTTATCTCACTTCTTCCTTTGCAACAATGGACAGATACGAACACACAAATGTTACGCTTTCAATCTATAAATCTTGGTTAACGCATAAAGATCGGATCTCAGCAACACGTTCGTCAAAATATTGTTAATCTAGCTTAGTTAACATAACCATTCTGTTCCAATCTTCAGTTTAAGTATCTTTTTTCTTTTGAGGCCTGAATTTGTTAGCAAACTCCATACAGCTCTTCAGAATTTGAATGAGAGATAGTTAAATAAGCGCCTCCAACCTTTAGCTGTGAGTAAGAAACGAACGTAATCTCTGGCAATGTTTTTGAATCCCTAGATCAAATGCAATTAAATTTGGCATACCTCCTAAGCACGTCTTTCCACTGAAATTGTCGCGAAAATATGCCAACTTATTGGACAGTTGCTTTTTATAAGTGTTCGAAAAGATTCGGAGCATTTATTCTATATCTTTTGGGAATATTGAATCTTCGGCATAACTAGGAACAATTGTATTACTCAATCGACAGCTTTGTTCAATCTTTTCTTTCTCATAACGTTTAATATCCTAAATATCTAGCATCCTATTATTAACAGCTAGTCTTTGTATCATACAGTATCCCATTCTCATTTCCTCCAAGCTCAAAGGGATCTCGATAGAAGAATACTCGAGTAACTTCAAACTTTGTTTGAGGAGACCAAATTTGAAATACACCTGGGCGAGCTTTCTTCGGTTAATACGATTCAAGAAAGCCTGAACGAATCCGCTAGCTATTCCTCCGTCATTCTTTTACCACTCCATAAAAAATATGGGGAAATATAAAAAACTTCTTATCTCCTGCTCACTATAATTATTGAAGTTGTTCGCTATGAACTATTTAAAAATATCTAGCAACGAGTTCATGATGGTATCCCGAGAATTTAGGGATTTTGTTAGGCACCTTTAGATAAAAAGGGAAGGCCAGACAGCCTGAACCAAATTTACAAAAGTCAACTTAGCAAGCTATTAGAGAGTTTTAAAAATTTACATGTCCATATTCCAGTAAGTATTCTGTTTTTTGAGTAAACCGAAGGATAGGGTTAACTTTGTCTTGGACTTTCCAGCTTGCAAATCCCTCATATCAACCATATCTTTTGTAATAATCATATACTTGAACAGAGCTGGCTCATTGTATTTTCGTCTCTCGATGAGTTTGTTTAGCTGCTGAGATGTATCAGAAATATTTTTCGAGAACTTGAAATATTCTTGAATTAGTTGGAAATCTTCTGGGTATGGCTCGGGAATGGGTGTTGTGGAGCAAATGCCTAACCATCTCAGAATACTGGCAGACGTTTAGCAGATTCCAGAATACAAATTGCTATTGATAAAAGCTTCAGACATTTGGGCTTCTTTAGGAAGGCTACTTTTGTAAAAATAATTAGCTGCTGCTTGTATACATTGATTAACGGTGGATATGGTGATCCTATTTTCTAGTTTAATATTTTTTTTCGAATTAGCCAAGTAAAATACATAATCCAGATATACGAGACAAAGATACATTTCTTCAAGATCTCCCGAAAGGATGGCTTCGTTGAGAATGTTTAAAGTTGACATGACTGATTTTTGGAGATTGGCACGTTCATCCTGAAAATGGCGGGTGAGCTCGGTTTCCGGCCATTTTAGGGAAAGATAAGGATACCGTTACCAAAGACTCAAATCTGTATTCTTTAAGTAGGTTCTCAGAGAGCCTTGGACTCGTTATTCGTAAAGTTTAGACTTAGATGATAAATTAATCATGCTCATAAGGCATAACAGATATATCTTACCCACCTCTGATCTTTAGCCCTTTAAACTTATGTCATGTATAAGCTTCAAGTTGTCAATAATGAATGCTGCATGGCGGAAGGAAGAGCCGGTACACCCGAAGGCAGCTTCTCTCAGCCACTTTTTTAGACTCATATTTTTGAAGCATTAGTAAGATTTTTCGGTTGAACTATTTGAATAGACGTTGAGAAAGACCATCAGCACTTCGAGCATGAGTTGGGAATGTTTCAGTAGGTCCTCGCTTTGAAACCAGTCACGAAATATATAGGAGAAGTATTCGGGAATAAATTTCTTGTTTGCTCTTGAGAGGATTAAGTCAATGTAATCATGTACCTCCTTGCTCACCAGGCTGTCAAGATAGTTTTTTGGAAGCGCAATATTTTATACTTGGCTCTTCCAGTAGACATATACTGTACGATGGCTGATTTTTCCCAGTTCGGCAGTGAATGTCAGCTTGATGAGTTTTGTTGTGCTAGCATCATACTTTCCTAATTTAGGATTCTAAGCTTAGTCAAACAAGGAATTTAGTAATTTAATGTCGAAATCTCCCTTCAAAGAATCCCAATTTATACAATCTCTTTTTTTATGATTGCATAGCTCCACCAGAACAGTTTTTACTAAAAATGACTAAAAGTAAGCCAAATCCTTTTCTGTAAGGCTATCGGCAGATACACTGTTCACAATTAATCCTGCAAACTCCAAGAAAAGCTTTTCTAGTATTAATTTCTTTGTAAGAAGGCTTAAGATGCCCTATATTATGAGACAGGGCGGAAGAATTCGACAAGCATTCTCAAGGGTATTATTGCCACTAATTGTTTTGAGCTTGCCGATAGCATTAGCGCCTTGCCTTAGTCTATAGATCAACGGAGTGTCAGTCCCGATCATCTATTAATAGTTGTAGACTCTTCGATAGATAGAGTTTTTCTTCAATGCGGCGTGTAGAAGAGTAAAATTGATCATTTATCTTGGCTCCATTTAATTATAGTATTTTTACAGATGATTTAGGTTATATATTATAACTAGTCAGAAGCATCTTTCAAATATAATTATAGTATTATTAGTATTATTTTAAGCTATATTGCTCAAAATGTTTTGGCTGGAGTTTTACTTTAAATATCCATTACTAGTAGAATAACAGCTAGTAAATACTAATTTATTTAATAAATTATCCAACATTGACTGCACTTTAGTAAAAATCCTTTTTGTTATGGTTTTTTAACTCTGAACAATCATAACTATCCTCTATAGAATTCCTGTAGGTTGCAAGAAAGATATTACTATTTGATCTCATTCTTTTGGAAATTTTGTGAGCGATGAAATAGGGTTGAGGTACATTGTCATTTGATTTGAAGAGGAAAAATGAATGCCTCAGTTTTAAAGGTACGCAGAGTTATATGAAGGCACTTATTTATATACATATGCATATTATTAACTTTTAAAAAAAACATAATATATCACCACGTACTTATCAATAAAACTTTGCAAATTAATCCTATACGATACAATTGGCAACATGTATGAACTGATCAAATTTCTTAGATTCCGATAGGTAGTGTATTCTTTCCTGAATGCGGTATTCAAAATTCTGATATAATCTGATGCAGACTATTCAAACCTCGGATCAGCTAAGTATCGTGTTCATTTGATTCGACTATAATTAAGTTGTTAAGGTAAAGATTTTAAAAATTTAAGTACCAAAATAGGTGAAATCGATCCATTTGATTCTTGTTTCTGCCGGAGTACTAATGATTAGGATGCTTGAAGAAGCATATGTTCTCTTTGATTCTTTCATCGTGTTATGAAGCCCCATAATGAACTCGAGAATCTGTTCTTTGTTGTCTTTGTTGACGACCAACGCTAGTATTTTTTTTATGATGCTTACGTCTTTAAATAGCAGACCAAATTCCTTAATCTGAGGAGTAACATAAGCCACTATTCTAAAACCAAGAGTTTTAGAACTAGATAATTAACACTTTTTTTCCTGGGCCATTCGTTTTTCCGCCGATACTTATTTATTGAGGGAAGTCAAGCCAAGCTTAATATCAACAACGTTAGGCTTCTCCATCCCGTGGAGAAGGTTTTAAATTTTAATGTATCGATTTTCGAGAAAGCCCTAACATTTTGGTGCGAATGCCTTTTCAGGAAAATCGCTTTGGTAAAACAGCAGTTCCTTTCCTCTGATCTCTTTAATGAGACTTTCATTTTGAAATTTGAAGTGCACAAGATGTCCTCCGGCGATGTAGTATTATTGCTCTTTTGGATCGGAAGCTTGGACTCCCGCAAGTTGGATTTTAAAATTTTGATATTGTTGTGCTTTGTCAGACATGGGTTCCATGACTTTTATCCATGACATTCTTTCATCGATATCCATCTGACGCTTATTTTCTAACAAAGTCTTGTATAACTCTTATTAAGGCTCTGCATCAGGATATGCGGTTATTAGACCAAGCTTGCGTTATTTGTTATTCTTCACGTTGGTTTCGTAGGTTGTAAGTTTCTCAGATCGAAGCATTGGCCATAGTTAAGAGAGATAGTCCACAATTTTATCGATATCGTTATGATAGACAGGTTCAACATAGCAGGAGTCCTTAATATCTTAAAACTACAAGCCGCATTCACTGGATTCAGAGTTCCAAGACTCCCCGATGAGTGCTTTTACTACAGATTCAGCGCCCCAGGCGATATTATCCAACCCATATCCCCCCTAGAGCACTACACTAATATGATTTGGAGGAGACAGCCCAATTAGAGCCTGAGTCAAATAAAAGTAGCCATCTGGACCAAGATTTAGGCCCCCGATTGGATCCCCTCTTGCTGAATCGAAACCTGCGGAAATCAAGGTAAACTCAGGCTGGAAAGTTTCAATAATAGGCCTAAGTATTCTTTCGAACGCATAGATATATTCATTATCGCCAGGGATCCATCTCGAGTCTTATTTGAGATCTGCATCTAAAACATTCCAAGGTATGTTAATATGATTTCCTTTTGCTTATCCTTAACCAATATTTTTATGGTCTCCAGTCTATCCTGGATAATATGTGCCATGATCAAACCTATGCAGCGAGATGAACAGCGTATCTTTATCTTATCGAAAGATGTGTTGGGTTCCGTCTCCATGATGGGCATCCCAATCGAAAATCAATATCTTTTTAAGGCCATACTTATTTCTCAGATGTTTTAAGCCAATGGCAACATTATTGAAGATACAAAACCCATTTATGACACTACTAAAACCGCTATGATGACCAGGGGGGCGCACTATAGCAAAAGAATTCGACCAGCACCCAGTCATAATTTTGTCTATTGCCTGTACGACACCTCCTGCCGCAAGCAACGCAGATTTTTTTGAATAGGCATTAAAATAGGTATCCAACACCAAGATGTGATCCTTTGGAATTTTAGCAGGCCACAAATCTTAGACGTGCTTAACGTAGCGCTCAGGATGGACTTAAAGGACCAAATCTCTTGAGACAGGATTAAGCTGATCAATAACATCAATATTTTAGTGTATTGGAAGATATTTTCTGTCAATCAATCTCTGGATGATTGAACAGGTTCTTTGCGGCCTTTAAGGATGTTCCCTTCCACATATGTGCAACTTCGTGTAGTTGTCGTATAGAATTCCTGTTTTTAATTTGGGTCCGCTTTGAAATAGTAGAGTACTGTGTTCTTTTTTCATTGTATTGAGTTTTTGTTTGATTATTTATAATAGCTGATTTTACGTGCTATAAAGTAGTTTTTTTAAAAGATATAAGAATTATTAAAGATTACTCATATAAATGTTCTATTTAGGAAATTAGTTTGATTGGGAGTTTTATAAACTATTTGTTCAATTTGGTAAGATGTTTTCCGGAAAAACTGTTTCTAATTTATAGAAAGTTTTCTTAGGAACAAATTCCAGCTAGATTTATGGTTTTTGTTTGAAAGTTTCTTATCAGATTTTATCTAAGATTCGATATTGTTACATCAACGAAGGAAGCTCATCTCATAAAGTATCCGAAAATGCCAGATTTTTCGGGTTGCGACTGTTTGCAGATTTGTTCTTTCTAGTCCTCGGAATACTAAAACATATCCATCAAGAACTCCAGTGTATCTCGGCATTGCTTGCTCATATTTCTACATAATATTTTGTGGAAAAGATCATTTAAATAGATAATTGTTTTACTGGCTATTCAGAAACTTAAGAAATTGCAGAACCATATTTCTAATGTACAAGTTTCTTTCTTTTAATACCAACAAATTCTATTGGCTTTTGTTTCGTTCCCTTTCCATTTCCAACATTTTTAAGGTTAGTTCATTGTTGAGTTTGCTTATGAAACGTTTATTGTTTCCAAGCTCAGCTAATTATTCGAAGTAGTTACCAGTAGTGATGGTTGTCCTATTTTCGATGATAATGTTTGGGTAACTGATGTTTCCGAACACCCGTTTCTGATTTATATTCTGGTTGGTGACGCTTAGTTTGTTTAATTTTTCGATTGCGAGATCATTTTTTAAGGCCATGATTTTTGCCTCTATTTCCTTTAATTTTCTGAAATCCGACCCACTGAGTTTTTTACATAAATTGTCATCGACAAAGGAGGCGTTCATTACGATATTCGTATTGGTTTGTTAAATGGAATTATTGACAGTGCAGTCTAGCATTGTTTATATGATCTACAACATTTGTGGAACTGAGTTCAGATGATGGTTCTTGTCTTTTTATAAGCCAGATAATGAAGTCGTTATTTTTGTCTCGCTTGTAGGGACAATACTGCCATAATTTTTACATAATACGGAAGAAACAGACTAAAGTTTGGTTTAGACTTTTAAACTCTTATCGTTCAATATCTTATGAATAGATCTGAGTCCTTTTGACAAATTGTCACATAAAATCTATCTGCATGTAAGTTCATAAAGTTTCGAACCGATTTTCAGTTGCTTTTTGTGCAGTTCCTCCGTTGCCTCTTTGAGCGACTATTCTTCATATTGGAGTTGAATCTTCTGCTGTTGCATATCTAAGAGAAGTTCTTTTAGCGATTTGAGTTACTAACTGATAATTTTTTAGTTGTTCTTAATTTTTTTCATTTCGTTACTAAGTTTTTGCAGTTCCTATTGGTGTATTTTCTTCAGATTTGTAAGTTCATTACCCAGCTTATCATTCAAGGCCTGGAATCTATTTCTTTCTAAGAGGACTTCCTTAAAATTAGCTGTAATTGATCGTCCCTGGTTGAGATTTCGCTCAAGCTCAAGTTGCTCCTATAGGTCTTTGATGATCTGATCCTTCTCGCCCATTTCTTCGCACAGCAACTGAAGTCCCTCAGATTTCTTCAAAGTCTGTCGTTCTCGTTGTTGTTGTAATTCCTCAAGATCATACTTCGCTTGAACAAGAGATGCTTTTAGATTACGGATCTCATTTTTTAAGAGGACTAATTACATTTGTGAATTGACTTTAATTTAGGACTCTGTACTACCACATTTTGGTATATTTTTTCTGATGGAAGGCAGCATTGCATCAAAAGAGAGCATATTATTTAGGTCGAGCACATTTTCTCTGAGTGTCAGATAATATTATTTATTCCTTATTTTCTTGCTCAATCGAATTCTGAAAACACCGATTGAAAGGGTAGAATAAATACTTTTATTTAATAGCTAAATTGCCAAAAGGAACTTTCGCTTTTTTATTGTTTGCTATCTGATTTTATCGAAGACTGTTTTTTTAACATTTGATGCAGAAGTCAAATTATGGAATAAAGGCATTAACTTAGCTAAAGCAATTGAAATTTCTTTTGGTATTAATGGCATACCAGATAGTTTTTGATTATTCACCTAAATATCTATTTCCTTCTTAGAGACAGAATGAAGTTCCAGCTCGTTCTGGCATTCAATATTTAAAGGCTTCTTTATTGAGGTAGTATCGAGTTCGATATTAATTGATGATAATTTACGACCTTTGATTCCAATATTAGTTTCAAATATCGGCTGCAATTATTAGGAGTGTTTATCTAAGCGTGATACAGGTTCGTGAGGAGCATGAATTTGAGTTTGGGGATATTCAGGAAATTCCATTTATATTTATTTTTTAGAATTATAACTTGAATACACCTATATTTATTTTGAATGATAATATCATCTCGCGTCTGGGAAATTTAACCTAAAATTATTTCAATCGATAAAGGACGTGTTTCTATATCAAAGAAAGAGGCAAATATTTTTAATAAAAAACATATTTCGAAACAAAATCAAACAATAAAGAGTCGTATACACTGAAAGTCTCATCACCATGCCCTTGACCTGAATCGGGCTATGTTACCAACATTCTTGATCACCATTCTCATACATTCGCATAACGAATTTCTTTTCGTTGTTCACCTTTCTCCCACTTCGATTGTTTGGTTGGAGTTTTACAGTCCACAATAACTGCATAATCAAAACATAATTAGACTTGTCTAAATAGGAATCCTTTGTTGATCTTGCGAAAACTAGTTTGCCAAAACAAATATTATTGATTTATTACCCATTTTCAATATACTGAAATATTTATTAAATAGCACGGAATTAAATATCTTGAGATTGATCCTATTAATATTATATACATATTTCATATATTTAATCCTAGATCAAAAACACTGGCTCTGTGATGATAAGTATGATGTATTAACGGAAGATCCGTTCAGTATATTATATTATGTAGATATATGTATTTGTTTTAGGAGTTCTATTGATTTTCCGAGATCAATTTGGGATTCAGCGTGAACTCTGGATTATTCTTATCTGAATATTTTTACTGACATATTAAAATTAAAGACATTTCTGATCAACTAATATTAAAATTAATCAATGAATAAGAATAAATATTGTTTATTAAGTCTGGTTGAAGAAATTAATATTCTCAAAATATATTAATAACATATCTTAATATATATATATCATTCGTAGCAATAAATGGAGCCTTCAAAAACAACAATGAGATATCGATTCCTTGGGCCAACCGGGCTCAAGGTCTCAATCATATCTTTCGGAAACTGGCTTAACTCAGACACTGAAGCCGAAAGAAAAAACACAGTTGATTGTGTCAAAACCGCATGGGACTTGGGGATTAATGTCTTTGACACTGCTGAAGCTTATGGTAATATTGCTTTATTTTATAAATATGTTCACCATTTTGAGCTGAAATAGGATTCGGACAAGCTGAAAAACAAATGGGGGAGGCAATACGACAATTGGGAGTGGACAGAAGCCAATATGTCCTCAGCACCAAATTATTCAGAGATCAGCTCCTGCTCAAACCAAACAGGTATGGGTTGAGCCGAAAACATCTTATTGAGGGCATCAAGAAGTCACTCAAAAACCTGGGAGAGTCATATGTGGATCTTGTGTTTGCCCATCGGCCCGACAGAGAGACGCCAATGGAGGAAACCTGCAAAGCATTTGATTGGATCATTCGCAAGGGATATGCGAGATATTGGGGTACAAGTGAATGGGATGCCGATGAAATTGCTGAAGCCCTAGCCATCTGTAAGAAATTCAACTTACATGCACCAGCCTTTGAACAGCCTCAATACAATCTGTTTGTGCGTGAAAAATTCGAGATTGAGTACAAACGACAATTTTCAAAAAATAAGATGGGTAGTACTGTCTGGTCCCCACTTCTTGGCGGTATCCTAACCGGGAAATATAACAAAGGATTTCCCAGTGGCGCTCGTTATGAGAAATTTTAGCTCGTAAAGGGAATCTTTGACAGATTTTTCTCCGAGCACAACAAGGAAGCCACGTTAAAGAAATTGACGACATTCACTGAGCTAGCAGCGTCGCTTGGAGTCTCAACTGCCCAGCTTGCTATGGCTTGGGTATTATACAACGAAGATGTGTCAACCGCCCTCACTGGAGCTTCAAGTCCGGCTCAGCTGATTGATACAGTAAAGGCAGTGGAACTCCTCGACAAATATACTCCAGAAATCGACAAGAAAATAGAGGATATTTTCCAAACACAACCAACCGGAAAGCTCAACAGACACACATTCCAGCCTGAAGTGTCGCGAAGAGTGGATCGAGTTTGATGATGAATTACATAAAAAAATCAGCTCATATCTTAGATTTGAATTTATTTATAATTGGTGTTATTATCCGATCGTGAAGAATTATTTGATTAAAAAACTTACTCCTTCATTTTATAAAAGAAAGCAAAGCTAACTTCTACACCATACTCAATATAATGATTTTGTTCATTATAATCTAATTATCATCCTCCGATTTAGCGTTAGAAAATAGTTGCTAATATTAGCTGTATCGAACCCCTTCGTTGTATAGAATGATTTCTGCTCTCAACTCGTCCATTCTTTATATTGCTCGATTTCTTTGTGGCTCGACCTTGCTCTGATAGTCTTATAATGACTTTAGGACTTTCTCAAACACTCCGAGAATGTGGAATTGATCATCCAATGGGAGAGATAATGCGCTTTTAGTTACTCTTTTTATCTTACTTAAAATGTGAGTAAAATAAGGCTATCTTTTATTCGTGTCATTTGAATCTTCTGATGTTTTATTATTTTTCATTGTCGATGCGACAATATCCAAATTAAGTATTTAAGAGGCTGTCGGCCTTTTAAACAACTATTTTTCCTCGACATTGCTCCCAAATTTAGGTGTTTCGATTATTGAATATAATTTTTCAAGCCTTTCTTCGATATCTTCAGCTCTTTCTGAAATGAGGTCCAAAGAAATTTTAGCAAAGGGTTTCACATTAAAAGTTTAATAAGTTTTTTCAAAGGAATGAAATGAGCCCTAAATGCTGGATGCTGTTAATTTTTTTCCTTTTTCTTAGATAAAAAGTAATGTGTTATCTTATTCGAAAACAGGCTTTATTGTTGGCGATTCTTCTGGTAAGGATCGCCCAACAACAATATTCCTGTTTGTTTCATCATCTTATCCGTTTGGATTTACGAGATTATGTTTATTATTGACGGACTAATCATTTTGAGAAGCATATATTTCAGAAGAAATTTTCAAAGGCTATTGTGCTTTTGGAGAGTTTATGTGATCTTCTGATGTGGGAACTTAAATTAAATGAATAGAGAATGGGTTGACAGTTTATTCCTTTCGGTTTAAGCTGATGGGGATATACGATCCAAAGTTAAGTTCATTTTTGGTTCCTTGCCGAAATTAACCTAATTTAACTTTCCCGTCTTCTGACTTCTAGAATCGCGCATTCTCGCTTCCAGAAGAGTGGGAAGAAGAGTATAGTATATTTGATGCAAGTTTATTATTATTGTTATAAATAAAAGTCTAAGATTATTATGATAGATTAGCTCCGATTCCTTCATATGATTCTAGATACTCAACTATCTATTTACTGTTGTTGGCGTAAATTTTCGATATTAACGATATTCCATCCTGTTGAAAAATCCCCATATTTTAAGTTTACACAGGCTACTTTAGAAAGATGGACGAGTTGTTGCTTAGATATTGGCTGGAGTTTTGATTCTGATTCAACGCCTGCAAAATAGGTTCATAATCATACTTATCTTGATGAGAAGTTTGATTTATGGATTATGTCTATCGAGACTACTGCCTGCTCGTATTGCTTCGATTTTGGTTTTTGTTGCTATTATTATGCATAAAATATGTTTGATTACTCATCGACATGTGAGATATATCCTGACCTAATTTAAACAACGACATGCGTGACTATTTATCCGAAATCTGCTGGTTAAAGTGGATGCGTGCCTTTAATTGGTCCAAGATGGTGGTTGCTTTGGTATCTCGTATTTATGATTTTTGTGAGGTGCGGAGGAGCCCTTTGATTGGACTAATAAAATGATGGGAATGTGCACCATTGAGGGTTGCTATGTTTTATCTTCGTTTAGAATGAGTGTTTCTGGAATAGAAATTCAGATTGTCATTAAAAGTATCTGGGTCTGGTGACATAACTCTTCTTTACTTTGAAAGATTCATTTTGAGGATCTTGTATTAAGGTTTTCAGAGTTAATGTTAATAAATATTAGTGTAAACTATTTTTTGTTAAAAATCGATTCCAGAATTCTAGTTTGATATAATATACTAGTAAATTACGTGAAAGGCCTAGTTTTTTAGCTTAAACCCCCCATTAATCCATAAAGGTTATGTTAATATAAAAAAATATAAAATCAAAGGACAAATAGCTTCATTGTTCGTATTTCAGTGTTTTGTGAAAATGCCTTAAAGGCCAGAATGTTTATACAAAATGCATTCATCTTAAGGAATCAATAATTTGTTAAAAGACGATCGGGCAATGCCTTGCTTGGTACTGAAATACTATCTTGCTTAAACTATCTGCTGTTTTCTTAGGATGGGAGTTAGACACAACACGGAAGCCGTCAACTTTGATTGACATTCGACTATTTAACTGACTTTGTACATTATTGTATTAAAGTTATTCCTCCAATGTAACTTATTCTTCCACAATCAAACTAGATGTGTTATATACTATTTATATACTTTTTATGCTCACCTTTAAAATCTTTGAATACTACTCCTTCTCAATTTCCTATTTCGAGAACTGCCAGACTTTGTAATCATCAAAAGTGTAAAGCCCGTAATCCTTGGAAAGTGAGAGATAACATATAACTTCCTAATAGTCCATATTTTCTACGCCATTTGTGCTGATAACGTATTTGGATGTCTTTGAATCCTTCCAATACAGAACATTGTTATTAATGCCATGTAAATATTGAGATTCTGGATGGACAAACAATAACCCATCTTTTTCAAATGGCGTTTCACGCATGTACAACTACTTGAAATTATTGAGACTGTTTTCACAAAATTCAACGAGTTCAAAAGCGTATGGACAAAGAGGTTGATGAGGAGCTCGAATCTTTGGTAGGTTGCCGTGAAGCCAGGCGATTCGGAAAGCAGCTTCGTCGGTCGTAAGATACGTTCCTTTCCACCGAATCAAATCTGTAATAAAGTAAGTTTGGCTCCCTTAGTTAAATATGCCTTAAAGAACTGTACATTTTGAACTTGTTCCTGCATAGTCGCTTTAAAAACAATGAAGCTCACACCCATTTTTATCACGGGATATCACTCGAGCATTATTGAATAGGAGCATAACCCTTTTGCCCTCTGGCTTATTTGCTACATAGAACTATTTAAAAGAACTGGGAATTTCCACAAGCCAATCAGGAGTCTGGAATTTTTTGGCATATGATAGGAATGATGGTTGATGGTGTCTTTTTCTGGCTTTTTTTGATTATTTTTTGTATTTCAGTTCAGCAGGCTTAAGACTAACTTTTTGCATCAGCATTTCAATCTAATTGATTGGAGCAATAAACTTTTTGTCTACAATCTACACGACTCGAGATGAAGATGCTTTGTGAAATAACTATTAGTTTTCGAATATTTTTCTTGACTCATCGATTCTCTACTGTCTCAATGTTTTATTATACTTGAGGTGAAGCAGCCTTCGTCTTTCAAATATTCCTGACTTAGTTTCTATATTTTACATTTTTAAAACAATATATATTCGCAAGATGATCAATTAATTGTGCTTACTAATATATCCATAAAAATATTTATAAAAAATATGTAATAGTCATAAACTTTGAATACTTTCTCCTTTCAACTTTTATTAAATGGCTACACTTTTTGATAGCTAAAATAATATAATAATTGTTGAAAAATATAAAAAAATAGATAATATCGCAATATGGGCAAAAATAAATTTATTGACAAAAAACATGCAGTAATGTTCAAGCTTATTCCCACAGTCGATGCTAACGGTGTGGAACGCATGATGTATCAGCACGTCGAGACTCGAAACTGCAAACTTACCAAATCAGAAACAGATAAAATTGTCAATGGAATTTCCAACTAACACTAGTTTTTCCGAGACAAATCAAGCAAAGAAACTGCTATCGAATACCCCAGAGCACGACAGCATGACCCAAGATTTGATGGCATACCTCTTGAGATACTGGAGAAGATCAAAGGTAGAAACGATTTGGTCATCAATAACAAGCCAGTCAAATGGGAAGCCCAATAAGAGGCAATCTAAGACGACTAAGGGGAATAAGATATACGAATAGAATAAATTGAAGAAGAAGAGGAAGAGGGAGAGGAATGGGAAGAAGGCTACATCAAATAGTGGCAAGATAATGAAGACGATAGTGAAAATTTGTAGGAGGAAGTGATCGTAGCACCGACAGCAGAAGAAAATCAAGCAAAACTCTTGCGTTTCAACGAGGAAGATTTTCCTGCACTCGCCAAATCCAGCTATTCTGATGATCCTGAACTTCAAAAACAAATGTAAAATCTTACTGATGAACAGTTCAGAATATTAAATGAAGTGCTTCCTGTGAATTACAAAAGTTTGAAAATCAAAGGGCTAAACATGAAAAAATTCGATGAGCATGGATTTTCTTTGGACGATGGTTATGATTATAGCCAACATATCGGGAAACAAGGTGGCAAAGTTATATTAAGTGTTGTTAGTACAGAGATCCAGCCTTCGAATGAAATCGACATTGACATACAGCCAGACAAGCTTCCTCGAGAAGCCCTTGAAATTGAAGAATGCCTAAATTAGACCCCTGGTTATTAGCCGCTCGAAGATGATTTTTTTGCGAACCTCGTAAAAAGTGAGAATATAGTATTTGTGGAAAATAAACAAGCGAATAAAATTTTGAAACCCGTTTCCATAAAGACTGATAAGGATTAAATTCCTCCATCTAAACCTAAATCAGTTTTTCAGTCAACGGTGATGGAAGAAAGCGTAAATCAAGCCTAAATCAAACCAAAAAAACAAGCAAAGATATAAAAAATGCATCGATAAGAAGAAGTTCGAGAAACCAAATAGCAATTCGATGGATAAGATGAATAGTGGGAAGATGAAGATGAGTAGGATCCAGAAGATATTACCGAAGAGGACATCGACAAAGCGGTTCGTGCATTCGATGCAAACAAATAACCTGAGGAGAAGAAAAAGTTTATGCCAGGCACCAACCTTACTTTCAAATAACTGCAAAAAATGATACTCGACAAAAGAGGGCTGCCCGTTCCTTAATCCCAAAGCGAAGAGGAGTAGTTAGGGTCAGAAGAAGAAGATGAGCCATAGTTCCACGAGCTAAACAAAAAATAAAGATTGAAATTTATGAGGTAATACAAGGTTCCTGAGTTCGAATCGATCCAGTAAGAGGAGCTGAAAATAAAAATGAGAACATTCAAAAATGTCAAACCCGAAGACATCCACTTGAGGGCAATCTACCCCAAGCTCAAACTCTCTGAAGATGTCGCAATGCAGCAAGCCCTTGAAAACTCTGGAGACTCTGATTTTTAAGAGTAGGTTGATGAGATAGAAGAGGACGACATCGTATCAAACCATGTAAAAAACTCCACCATTTGCTCAACTCTCAATTACATTGATGAGGGATCAAAGCCTATGAAGACTAAGAAATAAAAAAACCTGAATGATTCTAAGTTGAACGAGTCAAATATAACTTTAAGAGAGACTCCAAAGACTGCTTTTGCGAAGATAAATAAGTAGTAAACAAAATAGGAGAGAAAAGCAAGGAAGCAACAAATTAAAGATTTTAAGAAGGAGAGAAAGGAGGCAAAGAAATAGTTTATGGATGAGTTAAACAAACAATAGAAGATCGTCTTCGGCAATACCAATGCACCCTTGTATGGAATATCGAGAATTAAAATCCATTGATTTTTATTTACATGATACATAAATAAGAGATATATTATTAAGTACACATATACACGCAAAGACAAATATAATATATTTTTATGTATGATATTATTTTTCCAATAATTATTTTTTAGAGTTATGTTGCAGTCTTATGAATATTTGAATAACATAATATAGCTAATTAATTATCTCCTAGAAGAAGGTTAAGACAGTTTATAATTTGTATATTATTTGCATTTAATAAATCAACAACTAAATATTTTTTGATTGTTCAAGGATTTTTGAAAGTTATCCTAATTTCAAGTTGAAAAACTATGCTCATCTAAAAGTAAATGTGAATTTGTTTAAAATATAATATAAAAATAAAAGTAAAATTAAAAGTAAAATAATAAAACTAATATAAAAAATAAAATACAAAATAAAAATGTAAGAAATTATAGTGTTAGAGAAACCTAGCATAATTACTCAACTTGTTGGCACTGTCGAAAGAACACATTAGAAAAGAGAAACTATCGGAGTCGATTTAACCTTCGATCGTTTCCTGGTTCATATTACGGGCAATGAGTGCAAGAAAGCTGATTTGAATATCATGACAAAAAACACAACGGGAGACTTGTACACAATCACCCCAAAAGATAAATAACTTGTCATTGAATTCGTCAGACCTTTTAAGGTGAGATGCATCGACTACACACTATATAACGGGGACAATCGAATCTATTACTATGCAGTAAATTTGTATGGAGCAGACAGAAATTTACTGGACTCAATACAGTTTGAAAATCAGGGCCTCCAAAAGCTTGAACTATCCACTCCGCTCTAGTTGACCAAAATTGGATTCAAAGGAGAATCTAATGTGAATAGTTGCTTTCATTTGATGAATCTACATATCCATGTTGAACAGTGAAGGAAAATAATGAATGATATTAAATGTTTAAAATATCTATATATTTTTTAATAAAATAAATAAAATAAATAAAATGAAATGAAAATCGTCAGTCAATATGATTATATTTTGAGAGTTGATTTTATTAACATTCTTATTATTGGTTCAAAACTATTTCAGTTTCTTCTTTTCAGACATACTTTAACGCAGCTGCTCTGTAAACTTGTTATAGCTGATAATAATCAGATCTACATTGAACCTCTTCCAATATCTGTCATATTTTTTCGCAATATCAATCCTCGCCAAAATTTATTCAGTTGTAAAAATTTAAACATCCATGTTCGAAGCATTCTGTTTCTGAGGATTTCCCGAAGTCAAAGCTATCTGAGGAGAGAAGATCGACATCCTGGACCCACTACGAGCGGCAGGTTTGAAACCAGAAGCATTTTCATTCAGTCGAATAGGGTCCACAAAGTATTTTATTAGATTATCTGTCATCATCGAGATTCTGTATTAAACTGATTCGGTCTATTCTTACTCTTTAGATTTCGCCTGCAGCGCTTTACTATTCAGGCGGGTTGTTCTGCGAACTTTAAAAGTTCGCTGTGATAATTTAGAGTAAATATAACGGCGAATTACGAGCCATGGCCGAGGACAATAATGAAAAGTTGGATCGTCGAGAATGCGACCTTCTATTGCCTCGAGAAGTGGAACAGAAGAGAATTGATCTCTGATGAAATAATGAGTTTCCAAGTCGATCGGGTAGTTCTGCAATGCGTCAAAAAAATCTTTTCGCTTAAGTTAGTACACAACAACAAATGTTTTGGTCTTGGCTGCCAACAAAAGATCGCGATTGAGTATCATCTTGGAATATCCATAGACATTAGGTCTTATGAGAGTATCTGCTTATCCTTCGCTAATTAACTTGACTTATTTGTGAATGAATCTGTGCCTGATGCTTTTCTTGACAAGTACTGAGACATTTCCTTGAGCAATAATGAATGTTGACACTTGCTGGCCACTGTCTTAGAGGAATTAGTTAGGTTGATAGATTCTGCTGGTGAGTTTCATGGCAAGTTTATTGTTGAAAAGTTTACTAAAATGGGTGAGGAAAAATATGCTTTGGAGAATGACTTTCGATTGCGACTCGTTGAGAATTTCTAAAAAAATGGAAAAATATTAAGTTAGTAAAGAAAAAATAATAGAATAAATAAGGTAGGGCGTAATTTTTTGGAAAATCAACCAGTGTTTTCGTACAGTTATTAAGTTGGTTATTGAGGAGATTCTTGATATAGCTGTAATCTTAAAAACTGAAACTTTTCCCAACCTTCTGATTGTTCTAAATATAGTTCCTCATTCGAAACATTAGAGAATTGCTGAGTCCTAAGACCTTTGAAACCTTATGGGCCATGCCTAATTATTGCTCTAGCTTTACTTCTCGAACGCTAAAATTAATTGGGTTTAAAACAAATCAACTTATTCACTCATCACATTTGATTATTAATTACTTCATTTCGGAAACGGTGATGCCGATAACATTGATCATGTATCCGAAAATTGCAGTTCCTAACAGCTATATAATCATCACGAGACACACTTCGTATTAATTGGTTGGCACGATGTCTCCGTAACCAACTGTGACCATTGTAGTAATTGCCCAATAGACGGAGTATAAGTATTTGGTTCCCCATTGTTTTTCGTAAAGATTTATTTTTGTGCACCAGTTCGAGTGAATGTCCAAATACGTGAATGAATAGAGGAGGATGCCGAAGATATGTCCCATGATGAGTACAAAAATAAATAGTTTCATAATCTTGAAATGGTCTCCTAATTCGATTTCCTCGATCACCATCTTGAGATAAGGTAATTTAGATCTGATTTGGTGAATCAATCCAACAGCTGCGAAAAGTGAGAGGACCAGATTTGAGCCGATACCGATGTTATCCGGCGAAATTAACATATCAAAGGCACATACCCAACATGACACGTAGCTCCAAAGCTCATTCCTCAAGTAATATTTGATGTTTTACTTAATTGCGAATTTTTCAGAGTTGTTTGTCTTCGATGTGTTCACTTGTAAAGCAATATCCATCAACTGTCCGACGATCCAAAAAATAGGCAGTTCTGGCCCTATGCCAGGGATTGCAAATATATCCTTCATCGTTACCATCAAAAATATTATACCATATAGGAGCAGTAGCACACACTCCAAAACCCGAAAAATCAGATCGCTGTCCTTGAGAATAGCTTGTATTTTATTTTCACCTAATTTCTCAACAGATTATATTTTCTCCCATTATTACTTGGGACAAGGTTGTGGAAACTTGTGCAGAGGCACCAGAGATTTGAGTCGCTAGATCATTTTCTTTTGCACCCATTTCTTTTTAAGGACAGAGAATATGTGAATATCTGCTTCAGGATGCTCTGCTATCTGTGCTTGATTATTGGTTGTCAATAAAACAGGGGTGTTTTGAAGAGCCGTGGGTCGAAGTCTGCTGTTTCGTTTGAAGTTGGTTTATTATTAAGGTTTAACGATTTCACCGCGTTCACTATGAACTGAAATAAATGACTCACTTCGTTTCGACATAGAGATGGATAAAAATCAAATTCGATCCACTATAGAAATTCGGCAATAATAAAGTAATAATAATTTGGAATAAAAAAATAGAGTAAAGATATAAAAGTAACTAAAAATATATTCCAACTTTGATTTTTTTTAGTGATTAAAATACAATATTATTTATGTACGGTATTGCCACTCTCCCTTTATAAAATAATATAAAAAACAAACAAATATGTATTTATTTATTGGATGGCTTTACGAGAACTCAAACATATCTACATATATCAATTCCGTAGGTTAACTCGGTTTACTTTTTTTTAATTACGGCACAAACATAGATCAAAACCCATTATTGTATTTATATGTAATAATAATAGATAGAATATCCAGGGCGAGTATAACACCGACATTATGTATATATAAATGTATAAATATATAAATATATTACATATTATTCCTAGTAGCCAGTCAAGATTTGGCCTGAACCACTCCCCATATTTCATGGAAATTAACAGTATGCAGAGCAATACAAGGAAACCGTTTCATAATAATTTAAAATATTTTTCTGAAAAAGCGAGTATATGTGAAAAAAGATAAAAAAAGACAACTCTACTTTTGATGGCTGGCTAAGTTCGTATATTTATCTAGATACCAATATATCTTGATGATAAATAAAATTATTTAGTTTTTAAGGATATTTAACATTAAAACTAAGTTACTCTTAAATATGTTGTTTTTGAAATTTATTTACCTTTCTTTTTATTTTATTTTTCAATGGTAATAGAAGTTTTTTCGTTGAAATATTGATTTTCCGCGTCAGATTTATTTGATGATAAATAAAAGGTTTAGTATAAATTAATAAGGTAATACACATTTATTTTTAAAAAATCACAAGATTTACAATCAGTTTTCTCTTAGTATTATAGAATTTTCTACATAAAATCAGTAATCTAGTGATACTCCTTAAAAATACGGATGATTCATGGCTTGTTTTGGAGTTGGTCGTCTTGAAGGATCAAAATTTAGCATCGAAGCCAAAAGATTTGAACCTGCCTCGTCCAGAAATCTTAATTCCATCGTTTGAGCTCGAAATTTAGGCAGGGTTGGTGTAAAATATCGATAGTCTTTTAATAAATATCCATATTTTTCATAGGTTGGGGTACCAATCAGCCTCAATATTTTAAATATCTGCTCAATTTCTGAATGTCCCTGAAAAAGAGGTTTGCCTTCAGAGATTTCGGCTAAAATGCAGCCAACTGCCCACATCTATGCGGAGGTATTGTACGAACTTGCTCCCAGCAGTAATTATGGAGCTCGGTACCAAAGGGTTTAGACCTCGGGAGTTAAGACATTTTGGCTGAGGTTAAATGTTTTCGCCAGGCCGAAATCGCAGATCTTTACGTGTCCTTATTCAGTAACCAGAATATTTTGTGGCTTCAAATCTCGGTGGATGATTTTGCGGCTCGTCATATATTCCAGCGCATCAAGAATCTGGTAAACGTAAGACTTGACGAGATATGGCGAAATCGGGAAATTGAGCGTCACATATTCCAATAATGTCTGTGGAGCAAACTAGAGGATCAATTGAAGTTTTCCTTTATCATGCCTGTAGCAGACTTCCTTCAGTCTATCAATTATATCAATGCGATGAAAAATATATTTCAGATATTTTATACTTTATAATGTTTGGATGATCTAATTCGCGAAGGGTCGCGATTTAACGTAGAGCTGTTGCAGGAATACCTTCGTCTTCATCAGAAAATTTGATTTTCTTGATAGCTACAATATTTTTATTATTATTGTCTCTAGCTTTGTACACCGTCCCATATGTACCCTATCCCATTTTTTTAATCTTTGTAAACCGTTCCTTTGAATTATTTTACATAATAAGAGCGTTATTCCTGGTAAAAATAATATGATATTAGCCATACTATTTCCATCATATAAAAGTTAGGATATCTAGCTTAATATTAAAAATCGTATGCTTGGTTACTATGGCATATTTTTAAAAATCAGTATAATTTAGTATATCATTCGAGCTGAAAACTAGTTTTCATAGTATTTTTTAGTAAAGTTATATTGCTGATTTATAGTACTGAATCGGAGTTTGGATGACACTTCCACTCCCTTACTAACATTAGGAAATTATGCTAACTTCTTTGTTTCAATCCAATTTGATGTAAATAATATATGAAAATCAATGTTTTTCGAATGCTAACGCCTGTTTCTTCAGCATATCATAATAATCCTTCTCGGACTTTGAATAAATGTTAGCAATCTCAACGTTAGCTTCATCGCCTTTGGTAGGAGGAGAGTGGACCATATCGATAATATTTATTGCCAGTTCAGTCACTCTGATTGTTGAGGACCATCCGAGGTTTTTCAATAATGGGAGACAAATGGACCCTTTGGTGAAAACATGGTAATGTCTGAATCCATGTAGAAAGTGGCATTAAGGGAATGTGGCAGGATAATTCTGAGGGAAAGTCATCAGAACCTCATATTTCCCTGGAAATAGAGCACTGTTTTATCGGCCATTAAATTTTAGTTTCCATTTGTCGATTATTTTGACATCATTCTATATGATTGGACCGAGATAAGTAATACACTTATCGAGACGATTGAACTCAGCTTCTTCTTCAACATGTTCCAATTCCGTTGCAAGTCTGATATCTCTAAATTTACTGCTTTACATTTTTGAGATTAGCTAATATTTATTTATTACTAAGGTGGATTATGACTTAATAATGTTATTGTAAATATTTATAAAGTCATGTTAGATGGTAATGTTGATCTAAATAAACTTCAATTACCAAGATCAAGTTAAATGCAATGAAAATTCTTAATGAATTTGTTATTTAAGGCAATAAAAATATAAAATTACGTATTGACATATCTTTAAATAAAATAACCAATACAATAATAATTATAAAAAATAAAATTTTATAAGAATAATATATGATCAATTTTTTATTATAGCAACTTGTGACTATTGCACCGGTCGCTGGGTGGAGGCATTGATCTATTCTTTCGACTCTCTTAACTTGACCCGTTTTGGATTGCTAATGAAATACATAGCAACAAAGGCTAAGCCTCTCATAAAAAGGCCTATTACAAACAACAGAGTTAAGTCAAGCCAAAATGGTTCCTATAGACAAAAAATATATTGTAAATAATGATTATAAAATATTAATAGTGTACCATGAAATTAAATTTGGTTTCCAAAATATTAGCATATATGCCTGTAGCGTCTCGGTACTGGTTTTAGATATATGCTTGGAAACCGTACTTGAACATGGATATATACTAAATAATATAGAACACTTTGGGCACATCGTTGAGATTTGTGAAGAATCCTCCCACCAACATCAAAGGAATTATTAAAGTTGGAACAAGAGCCATCGCCATATTCAGATCTGGAATTAGAGTAGAAAGAAGTAGACCATAAGAGGAGGACATCCAGTAGACCAGCTCATTGATTAAAACTGCCCAAAAGAAAACTCCAACTGAGTCGTTTAAATTTACAGCAAAGTAACATATCACAATAAATAGAAACGGAATCAATATTTCAAATGGTAAATTAGCGGAGGTTCTTCCCCAGAAATAACTGCTAGTAGTATAGGTATTACTCATTCTTTATCTGATAAACACTGGTCTCTAGCCATTAAAAGCAGCCAGATTTGAGAATATTCCACCGAAAGCACTTGTTGTTAAAAAGAAAAAGAGGCAGCCTTGTGTATTTTGCAGAAATTTGAAATAATACCCTGGATCGCTGGGTTAAGGGGCTTTATAATATAATACGATTGCGAATATAGCCTGAATTATTTGTTGGATCACTCGAAGTCGGATATCGAGTGGATTTCTTATTTCGTTATGGAACGCTCTGACAAAGATATGGTAATATTGGCCACACCATGGCAAATAACCTTGATTGCGACCTTAAGGAAGTGGTACTACAACTTTTTATTTGAAAACATGAGTGTCTTCTTGATATTTGAGCTTGAAATATTAGACTCTGTCTTTAAATTAGGATATGACTTGCTCTTCAGTAAAATCCTGTCCTAGTTCAATATATTTCATGGTTATTCCCTCTTTGTTCATTATTTTCATATAAAAATCTGTAGGGTTAGATCGTGGAGGCACAGGGTATTCGATTCTTTGAAAATATGACATTGAGTCTTTCGAATTTCCCTGATAGACTATGTGTCCTTGAACCATGATTATAAGCTTGTCGAATTCCATGAAAATTTCGGAAGAAGGTTGATGAATTGTTGAGACCACCGTCCTGCCTGATTTTGCCAATTTATTAAGGAAAGAGATAACATGCAAGGCTGTTGTCGAATCAAGACCAGTTGTGGGTTCATCCAAAAAAATAATGGAAGGATCTATCAACAATTCAACACCAATGGACGTTCTTTTTTTTTCTCCACCACTAATACCTCGAATCAATGTGTTGCCGACCCAGGTGTCAGCACATTTCGTTAATCCAAGAGCCTTGATCATATCTTCCACTTTTTATTTTTTTTATTCAGGACTTTCATGTGCAAGGCGCATGTTCGCAATAAAGGTAAATGTTTCCCTTGGGGTAAATGTGGGTAACATCAAATCTTCTTGCATTATATATCCAATCTTATCTCCATAATGATTGATGTCGTTTGTTTATTTGCCGTTGACGCCAATTTTTCCTTACAAAGTCAGATTGGTTGATAATAGCCTTCCCGACAGAAGGTTCAGGAGTGTAGTTTTTCCGCAACCGGATGGACCAACGATGGCTGTGAATGTATTAGGAGAGAATATTCCAGTGCATTTCGTCAGAATCGTTTTGTTAACCTTTACTTTTTTCGTTTTACCTTATGCATTGGTCACTTCTGATTAAACTTCAGCAACGACGTTTAGATTATCGAACTTAAGTTCAAAAAGATCTATTGGTTTAAACTTTACATCTTAAATATCACTATTATCGATGGCAGGTGTTTTTTGGAGTTCCATGTGTCTCTTTACGTTTATCTATTCACGAAGAAAAATTTAAAGTGATATTAATTAATGAAAATTATATGTTTGATTGAATAATTTAAAGTTACGACTCATTAAAATTTTAAATTTCTTCTGATCAAACCCAGATTAAATGCCAATTGACAAGGAAAACTTTAAAATTTTATTAATTTATTTATTATTTGGTCAGAAATATGTCAGTAGAAGTAAAAATTAAAAAATTATAACCTTTTGAAAAATAATGTTGAATAAAATATATATTAACTTAAAATGGCATTATTAGCCCAAATCTTTTCATAGATTCAGAGTTTTGGTTCAATTAAATCATAATAAATAACAATGTACATTGATAGAAATCGTTGAACCCTATCTAAAAAAATATGAAAAAATTACAATTTCTTGTAGTTTATAAACTAAATATTATGTGTTCGTTCAATATTTTTTGTTTTATTTTTTAGTTAAATAAACAGATAATGAAAATAAACAATAGATGTTTAATGAATCCTAATAATCTGTTATTAATTTTTAACTCGTTAATTTTTAAATAATTATTTTTTTTAATTTATTTATTCCCTTATTATCAATCAAATTTTGTTTAAAATCATTTTACAAAAGTTCATTTTGAAAGCATAGCCGAGTGAAAAAACCCACATCTAACCTGTTTTGCTTCGCCTTTGGTCTCAAGGCGCCGAGGCATCCTATAATCCTCATCAGAATCTTGGCCCAATTGGCCATAAAGGTTGAATCCCCACCCGTATACTGAGCCGTTTGTAGTGCAACAGATGCTATGTCGACATCCTGCAGAAAAGTCAGACACTTGCTCGCTTTTCAATGTTTAAATCAATGTTGGTTCGAATCGATTTTTTATATCTCCATGACCAAGCCTATAGTTTGCTCCTTTACCGAAACTGTAAAGCCTTCCAATTTCTAATAATTTATTATTATTAAAAAAATAAAAAAAAAAATATACCATCTTTTACGAGAGTAAAAGCCTCGCCACATGAGACTTTGACTGGAGTTCTTATTTAATTGAAAAACCTGACTTCAACTGTTGGACAATATAATTCATGTTTATTTATTTCGTATTTTCTGTTGTCAGGCAAATGAGTTGTTGTTTCCTCTGTATTTTAATTCAGCTTGATTCCTAGCTGACCAAATGTTCCGTCTCCACCAACAAAGAGTTTTCCGCTTTAGGTTATTAGAGCTGAATGGTTGACTCCCAATGATAACGTTTTTACCTTAGGAATAGGTATGCGCGTTGGGAAAAGAAACTCATGGCTGTTATTTTAGTTTTTCATCATAAGTCGAAAGTCGATATTACATCCAAACATGTAGGCATCTTGTTTATTGTCAATAATTGCTGAGTGCGAGTGACCTGCATAAATATATTCAATATTGGAGAACTATTTTATTCGAGTGGGCACAGTGTAGGATTATTTTCCACCATGACCAAGCTGACCTTATTCGCCGTATCCCCAAGAATAAACAACACCTGTGTTTGATAAAGCAAGTGAGTGTCCCCAACCTGCTGAAATTTGTTAAATATTTAGGATATCAGAGATGATTTTTGGAAATGGTACGCTAGGGATATTATCTGGACTTATTTGAAAATGTGAATTTCTGCCCCACCCCCAAAGTTTACCCTGACTATCCACAGCCAATGCATGATGAGCTCCGAGACTAACAGCCATCGGTTTGACTTGCTATATCAACTCGATCCTAGCATTTGATTAGTCCACCCTTGCTAATCTTCCATCCTTATTAGATCCCCACATGTATAAGCCAAGTCGAGAATGTTAAACTTAAACAGTTTTGTTTGAATCTTCATGATTTTTTTCTATTAAAGACATATTAAGCGAACCTAATTCATTTATTTTGTTTGAAAAATATAATTCAGCAAACTTAAATAATGATTTGTCGATGCTATTATTTTATGACATTTTCTTCAAGCAGTTTAATTTTTATTTCGCTCGCAGATTATTGATGACAGTTTGATTGAAGTTTGTTGGGTCGTTTATAAACTTTAAACCCAAGTAGGCCCATTTTTCTATGTTGACGACAAGTTGCATTTTTTTGTTCTGGTGAATATTGAATTGTTTGAACACAACTGATAGAATATCGTTGAGATGAGATTCGTAAACTTGGTTTAATCGGGTTTTCAAAGATGATTTAATATTATTTAACTATCGAGCTACGATTTAGTTTTTAAGTTCAAGGATGTTTTCTTTTAGTTAGACTTCAAAATCGTTTTCGTCAAAGAGTATCCACACCGAACAATTTACATTGCTCTGAGAAATTACTTATTTTGGTATTAATAACTAACGTCTCTCCATCTATTGCAATCTGTATTACAAGGCTTAAAGTTTTTGCACAGTCTATTGGAATTGTTGCATCAGCTCTTGGTACATTAAATCTTTCTTTTTGAGCGCTGCTTGTAATTTTGACACTTCATCGTTCTCTTTGAGGACTAATTATTTATTCTGAATTCTCGAGGCTCTAGAAGCAAATCTAAGAGTAGAAAGACTTTCTTGAAAGCAGAGCAAGGAAGGGGAAATGCAGCAGATTATTAAAGTAAGACTGTTTCCGCCTAGGCTATCCTCGAGTAGTCTAGTCAATTTGGAGCCTCTGTAAGGAATATGTGTTGGTTTTAAAGGAGATGCTTCAGACAATTTGGTAATCACATTGGATAGAAGAAAAAGTGATTTATTAATATTTCCTGTCTCAGTTGCCACATCGTTTTTGCTGGCGGTAAGTCGTTCGCTGCCTGCCAAATCAACTAGGTTCAGCAGCGAAGTCCTTTTGATGTTTTTAATTTCGTCGAGCGAAGTAATATACTAAATAAATTTTAATGAATGACGACCAATAAAATAAAGTTACTAATCTAAATATAGTATGAGAACGAGAGCTTTTTTAGTGATTATCCTTTTTTCTATAGACTCTCCTTCCTTCTCCTTCATGCAAAGTCTTAACAGCCTCGTCGAAGGTGTAGACTCTGAACTTTTTCAATCCCTTCGCTTCCGTGCCCCACTGATCATCGTTATATACCTTAAGAGTTGAAGAATCGGGGTTTAGAAGATCATAGATTATCTAGTTATAAATTTATATATACGACAATTCAATTGTCAAATGGTTGAATTATTGTGAAGACCGTTATATATTTTTGAAGACATCCCTCAATGAGCATGGGATAATCCCGGGATTCGAGGTGTTTCCAAGCATGGTATATGTTTTTCCTGAGCAAGTTTGCCCATATGCTAATATAGTGGCATTAAAACCATCTAAGACTTTGGCAACTATTTTTTAGCAATGAACTTGATAGAATTGTTGAGTGGTTGTATTTTGTGAAACAACGAAGTCTATA
>JAHDVE020004481.1:0-44830 GCA_022606495.2 Halesus radiatus
TTTGTTTTTTTTTACAAGTTCACGACGAACCAAAAGGGTACCTACGAGTACATAAATCTAAAGACAAGAAATGACGCAATGGATTTCCTCTCAATTATCAACTTCAGAAAAATCTATTAATTAGCATAATTTATTTTGAGAACATATTTATAGCAATTTTAGTGTGTTGAAAATACACAACGCAAAAAAAAATGTTTTAGGATGATTCTACACAAAACAGAAAATATTTTTTAAATTATACCCGGGTAGCAGGTAGTAGTGCCCAACCTGTTTTTCTTTTATGTGAATTGAACTTCGTAGCTACAGTTTATATTATTATTTATAAAAACATCACTAAAATAAGAAAAATCAGATATGACGTGTTTTGCTTGACATTTCAACGTAAAATAAAACCTAGTCCTACGTCCATTATTCTTCCTGCTGTTAAGATTGTAAATTCAAAAGTATTTTGGTAAATATTTAGCTGGGACTCAGTTGAAAAACACGTCATTTTTTAAAATAAAAACACTTTTAGATGGATGCAAATAAATAAAATTATAATAGTATATTCAGAAATACAAAATAAAGCACTTCAGTTTTTGAATCATTGAGGAAGATAATATTAACACATCCCAAATGAACCACGAAACCGAAAAAACAACAGAAATTAAAAAGATTTCAGTCGCATCTGGGATTCGAACCCAGGACCTCTACCTATCCGGGGTAACCGCTTAACAAACTTAGCTAATGAGACCAGTACAATTTACGCCATTTACACCGATATCATACTTCATGTTCAAGATTTATTAATATTATCCTCCATTTTTATAAATCCCATATTATTGGCTGCTGTTATTATGATGATTGCAAAGTTTCATCCAGAACTCAATTGCAATCAGAACAGAGTCTCGGATATACCTACTCGATTTTTTTTATTTATATGAGACATCTATTGACTTATTATACAAGTCTGGAAAGGAATATTCAATTTTTTTTTTTATAACTTATTGAAGTTTGTAAACCTCATTGTAATAATTGAATCATTGAAGAAGATAATATTAACACATCCCAAACGAACCATGAAACCTCAATACCCCGGATAGGTAGAGGTCCTGGGTTCGAGTCCCAGATGCGACTGAAATCTTTTTAATTTCTGTTGTTTTTTCGGTTTCGTGGTTCATTTGGGATGTGTTAATATTATCTTCTTCAATGATTCAAATATTACAACGAGGTTTACAAACTTCAATAAGTTATAAAAAAAAAATATATAAAAATGGAGGATAATATTAATAAATCTTGAACATGAAGTATGATATCGGTGTAAATGGCGTAAATTGTACTGGTCTCATTAGCTTAGTTGGTTAAGCGGTTACCCCGGATAGGTAGAGGTCCTGGGTTCGAGTCCCAGATGCGACTGAAATCTTTTTTAATTTCTGTTGTTTTTTCGGTTTCGTGGTTCATTTGGGATGTGTTAATATTATCTTCTTCAGTGATTAAAATATTACAATGAGGTTTACAAACTTCAATAAGTTAAAAAAAAAAAATTGAATACTTCAGTTTTTACTTTCTTCACATAAAAACGCATAAATATTGAAGAAGAATGAACGCCTTCTTTAGTGTTATTAGTATTATTTGACATTTGTCGGCAGTGCTACGGGTAAGTGCATAAAATGCTTTTTAATAAATATGTTCTTAGGTTCTTATTATGTTTATTTTGTTTTTAAAAAAACCCAAACTAAGAACCTACGACCTATTTATAAAATTTAATATTTACAGTTGGCACTTTGCATGGAACTATTGTCTTTACGTCATGTTATAAAAAATTGAACAATGCCCCGTCAACTCTCCCTCAATATTTACGCGTTTTTATTTAAACAAATTTGAAAAAAATATACCTTAGTTCAATAGGGAAATAACTCAAAATTTCTGGGTTCGGAGTTAATGATGATAAATGGTAAAAAAAACTCTCCCTTCTCATATTTCAATAAAAAAATAAGTCGTCTTAAATTCGTCCTAATTATGTATGTCAGATAATACTTTATGGAATTATAATAAAATCAGCACATTCTTAGTTTAATGGAGAAACATGTCAAATGTTTCCGTTTGAAAGTTAATAAATGTAGCCATTTACACGTATGATATGATAGGTTGATAAATTACTTACATTTTGTATATATTGTTATGTTATAGATGGACTCTGATGTATTTATGAAAAATTTTAAAATCAAATTTTCTCAAAATGAAATATTTTGAGTTACTTCCCTATTGAATTAAGCTATCGATATGTAATTTTATTTTATTTATTATTTATTTCCGTGAATCTAATAGTGTTTTCCTTTTTAAATAATTATGTGTATTTCAATTGGAAATATTTACCGGTATTTATGTATCTCTATGAAAATCTCGCGAAAGTGACATTGCCATAGAAACCTAAATGGCGACGATTTCTTAAAAAATCCAGGAGCATCCAAGTCAGCATCTTAGTAAGTTTATTATCATGCATGTACCAAATTAGATCGATTAGCTCCGACCACAGGTAAGCTAAACCTGGAGCTCTATGGGAAAACAAAAAAATAGCCATTCAACTTCGAAGTTGTTTTTATCCTCCTTTTCATTTGAGTGTTTTTGCACTGACAACTTAACATCTAACTCGACTCTACGAGAAGCTAATCAGGCGAGACCAAAACATAGCCGCAAGCGCAAAATAATCATAATTTTATTGCAAGTAACCTTTTTTGGTTCATCAAACTACGATGCTAGGAGATTAAATAATAATATTAATAATAAGTATTTGTTCCGGTATGTGGGGAGGTTAGTCCAGTCCCACACATTTCTTATATATATACACATACTTATATTGAATTACAAAAAAAAGTAAGTGAATAAGATACTTAGATAAGTGAAACATAAAAAAAAGTAATACATATATAAAGATAAAACCTTTTAGGAACTGTGGAGAGCTGATATTGTGAGAAGCCATTCTCCGGTATGCGTCCACGCTGAAGGGTGGACTGAGGCGGGTTTTCATGAGGAGGATATTACCGAAGCTGTTTATCCTTTCCCTCATTCCTGCTACCCTGGTCTTATAAGGGCTGCAAAATCGGAAACTCGCACTTCCTTGACCATACTGAAAGCGCTGCAGTATCTGGGGAGGCCAAACATTAATCGAAAGGCGTTATTATATTATTGGATATGATTTATTTCTATGTGGCTTTCTTTGTAGTTTGCCCAACGTTCACACATTAGAACGTTGCGCAAAGGAATAGCGTCCGTATCAATTTGTTAGTACTGAAACACGCTATTAATTTAAGTACTTTCCACTATACATCATACAATACCTGCGTATGATTAATCCGATACGTATAATATTGTTCTGTCTAATTTGAACAATCTTATGAGACAAAATGAAACCGACTAACTTACGTGGCGTTTAAATAGTCATTAAGTGTAATGCATTTTTTAAATATTTAATAGTGACAAAAATGCATCACATTTAAATATTTAATAGCGACACAAAAACTATTTTTTCGATATCTCCAAAAATGACGAAGTTATGAGCTTTCAAAGTGAATTGGGTAAAACAAATTCCCGTGACTTCTCCATACATAATTCAGTACAATTTACAATTCGAATGGTAGTAACGCATACTGCAGCGCCAGTCATTTTTGTTTTATTATTTTTGGGAAAATTAACAGCAAATCCACAATTTACGTATGCATAACAATAAAAACAAAAAATCATAACAATTATAAATTTTCCACTGCACTTCCAAAACTATGAAAATACAGTTTTACATCAGTTAGCTTAAGTATGTTAGTCAGGGAAGGGGAGGGTCGAAGGGAACATAGGAGTGGGATAAAGGTACAAAGGACTACGGTAGATGGAAAGGTGGTTTAAGTCATCTAGTTTGAGAGCGGTCGTGTAATGGATTTTAATTTAACATTACGTATAGTTGAGTTAAAAATATCAATGCGGTAATAATTTAAGTTGAATGATTATGTAGATCTGTAGATAAAAGAGTTTTGTATGGAATTGGTTTTACAATGAGGATTACTCATACGTACCGTGATGTAACACGCTTATCGACCGGGGACGGTAAGATTCTCCTAAAGTATCAA
The DNA here is from genome assembly GCA_022606495.2 of Halesus radiatus. Lineage (NCBI taxonomy): Eukaryota > Metazoa > Arthropoda > Insecta > Trichoptera > Limnephilidae > Halesus > Halesus radiatus. Next base: position 4,098 of record JAHDVE020004481.1, read on the forward strand.
TATTTTGACGGTTTACATTGTCGGTATTATTCGATAAGTTTAAAAAATTACATAATTCTATCTTCACTTTGTAAGGTAACGGATAAATGAAAATGAATGTTTTGCGAGGATTTCGACGGATTCAAGGGACATAATGGATTTGAATGGTCTGCAAGGTGAAGGCGATACTAAATGATTCAAAGAAAAAGGATACTATTGAAAGTGAATCATGCTTACTTAAGATCTAAAATGTGAGAGGATCACGAAACTTTCAAATACTCAACCTCCAAACGTTAAGATCAATGATTCACTTTTACCTTTGAACCGAAACCGATTTTCGTATTAAGTAAATTGAAATAAACAAAGTTACAACGCAGCATTAAAAATAGGTTAGAGCAACTATTCCTACATGTATAGGGTTAGATGTTTTCAAACACGCACTTCTGTTATCCGGGTATGTAAAAACATGTATTTATAACTAACACGATCTATTATAATTAATTGTCGTACAGTTGAATAAAACCTGTTCGCTTATCATCGTATACAATGATTTTTATATCAAGGACTTTGTGTTTACTTGAGGAAGGCTCTTAATAAAACTACAAATGGATACTTATATACAGTGCTGTATGTACAATTGCACATTCTATAATAATGAGTAAGAAAGATGGCCTTTGGATCTTGAATCCACTTTCAATGTCAAATGATAATGTTTGATACCGTCCTTCAGAAAATCCCAACATAATCCTGTTTTGAAACCAGTTTCAAGTTTAAAGTAATATGTAGGTAGGTGCTAGCTTATGTATAAAACTTATTGTTAAAATGATATTTATTATGTCGTCAGCTCACAACGCTGAGTGATGCGTAACTCAATCTTATCAATATTACTCAATAATATTTTATTTTTTTTAGTACTCAATTATAAACGTATTTTTTTCATCAAAGCACCAACCAGTACTTATCAAATAAATATGCAAAACTATTTAGTCTATAATATGTGTTTTTCTGATCTTTTCATGAGTACTATTATACCATACTCAAATAATCTGGTATACATAAACAATTACTCTATACTTTTTTTTCTATCTCTTTGAACTTAACTATTATTCTATATTAATTATTATACTACTTAAATTGTTTTTGTACAATTCTTCACATCTCTTTTTACTTAATTATTCCTTTTTTCTAGATATATTATATTATCAGACAAGCTTTTTCTCTTTTATCTTTGTTTAATGTCACTTAACTTGTCACTTTGACTGTCCTAAATCGGGATTTGTTCCTAGTTGGGCAGTCAAAGCTTTCTTACATTTTGTTATTGAATAGTGTGTTTCAAATAAATTAATATTAATATTTATTATTATTAGTTCCTTTCATTTTGATATTGGAACTACATATTTATTGCATTCATTAAGAGAAATATGCATATACTCGTACAAGCCAAAAATACCGCTACAAGATGTGTGTCGTATGTCACCACGAATATATGTAATAGGAATAAAATTCGTTTTCAAGCGAAGTCCAGAAATGTTTTTTTTTTCAAAAAGCTGTTTCTATGTACTTTATGAGGAATTTTGTAAAAAGAAAAAAATTGAACAACGGAATCTTTCACAAATAATCTCAACTTTGAAGCAGTATTTTGAAAAACCTGTTTTTCATAGTTTTCTAGTGAAAAAATTTATTATTTTGTTACTCTTATGTATATATATTTTTATATTAATACCACACAAGAGTCCCGACTGCTCCCAACCGTCTGGAGCCAGTGAGACTATGGCATCCCCAATTGGGGAATGTTGTGAGGCAGAAGGTATTGGGGAGGGGAAGTAGAAGGGGAAGAGGAAGATAGGGAAATAGGGAAATACCTGGCTATTCAGATCTGGTCACCAAACACGGCTAAAAGCCATTTCAAGCTACGTTTCAATTCTGAATGGTGGTCTTTCACCAGGGCGATACTGAGAGTATCTTCCACTCTGGAATGTGCGCAAATATACTCAAATTCCACTATGTATTTTATAACGTAATCAACTACTTTACTTTATTTCTTATCGAGGTAATTCTATTATGATGTTCAATTTGTCCGAAGCATATTTTTTAGTTTTCTTAATGTAAACCGATTCGTAGTATAGATTAATTGAAATAGTGATTTCATTGAGAGCGTTGCCATAAGCATTTTCTGGAGGCTAGCAAACCGGAGGCTGAAGAGGGAAATAGTAATAGTTACGTTCGTATTTTCCACTCTATTTCATGCTTTAAGGTATCAGATGAAAGGGGACTTTTTTCCCACCTTGTATATTAATTAGATCATTGAAGAAGATAATATTAACACATCCCAAATTAACAACGAAACCGAAAAAACAACAGAAATTAAAAAGATTTCAGTCGCATCTGGGACTCGAACCCAGGACCTTCTTCTTCAATGATTAAAATTTTACAATGAGGCTTACAAACTTCAATAAGTTATAAAAAATATATTGAATATTAATTAGACTTTAATTATACCATTATTAGAATTTTACTTATTGATTTCTCTAAACTTCGGAACGTATCTTTATATCTTTCATAAACCTGTCGTACGCGCAGTTTTATCGTTTTCTACAGTGGAAGATACTCTCAGTATCGCCCTGGTGAAAGACCACCATTCAGAATTAAAACGTTGCTTCAAATGGCTTTTAGCCGTGCTTGGTGACCAGATCTGAATAGCCTGGTATTTCCCCACCTTCCTCTTCCCCTATCCAATACCTTCAGCCTCACAACATTCCGCAATTGGGGATGCCATAGTCTCACTGGCTCCAGACAGTTGGGAGCAGTTGGGGCTCTTGTGTGGTATTCATATAAAAAATAAAAATAAATCTTTAGCAATCGATATTATTTTGTCTTAGTGTTTAATTTACATTTTACTCTATTTTTTAAAAGATGCACTTAATTTTTCATAATTTAAGAGTACTAGAGTAAACAATATAAAATAAATATCAATATTAGATCACCAACCAATCGTCTCCTGACATTTGATTTCATTTCCGATCGCTGTATGACAACTCATTCGAAAGTTAAATTTATTGTAATTACGACTGCCATGTGACATAAAAAAGTGTCAACATTGAGTACTAACGTTATACGTTACCTAATATATTATTTAAATGTCACAGCTCGTCAGAATATGAATATTTGCATAACGATCATGCAATGAATAACTTGAGACATTGAGTACTCAGTGTTGCATTGCAAGAAGAAATCCACGAGACTTTTATTAAGTGGCCACTTGAATGAATGACTTCAAATCTTTATTTTTTGCATGCTGCGTCTTGTATTTAAGAATCATATAATAAAGAAAATCCTAACTGCACGAAGCTAGTGGCAACTATGGCATTTCCAAATATGATGAGAACGGGAAGGTAAGGATGTGCCTTGCTTCAAAGACAAAGTAATTTTTTTGATTAAAAGTAATGATAGGTCCTTTACCTTTGCACTCACCCAATTTCGTAGTTATTGATTTAATCATTTACCGAACATATATTATTTTAAGCATATGTTAATAGGTGTAAAATAATATTCAAAATGATTTCCTCAACATAGGCTACCCTAGTGAGACGGGTTATCTTAAATATCATCTTATAACTATGCATTTCTGTTCCTTACATATTGCCTACTGTTATTATATTATTTTCTATTTTCCTTTTATATATCTACTTTATAAACCACTGTAAACATATATTACATATATAGATAAATATTTCTATCTGCATTTTCTTATACTTACTGCGAAATTTACTAAACACTCTATCTAATTACGTGTATTTTGGTCAATAATAAATTTTTTTTAAAGTACCAACATTCCGACTTCTGAATGGTTTTCTTTCACCAGGGTAACACTTAAAGTATTTAGAACCTGTTGTATGGCTGAAGGAAGCATAGGATTCGAAGAAGAAAGTACCTGGCAAGTCAGATCTAGTCAAAAAACAAAGTTAAAATCATGTCTATAAATACTTCAATTCTGGTGGTCTCACACGACGGTGCTAAAAGTAATTTTACTCTGACAACATAGATGGTTTGTGCATGTAGATCGGATGAACGAAGAAAAGATTGTGAAAAAGAATCCGTGGACGTCCGAAGAAGACATTACACGATCAAGTGAACCAAATACTAAGGTGGCGCCATGTCAAGTGTCAGAATAATAGAAGAGTGTATATTAGACGATGTATAATGCGAATGAATCAAAAAACGTGTGCCAAGACCGAGTTAATAATAATAAATGGATTATTTCTATAGCGCCGTTTTCGTGAGAAAATCACCTCAAGGGCGCTTTGTTATTTGTTATTTGGCGGTCCGTCCTCTCTGCCTACCCCTGCAGAGAAACGGCGTGACGGTTAATTAGTTAGTAAGTCTCCTAGTGTAAAAAAAAACTATAGAAGGGTGAACAAATATTAAAAAAATATATTTGTTTTCAGTTGCCAAATAAAATACGTACAATAATCAAAATACTTACAATTTGACGTAATATTTATATTATGAAATACTTAGTACCCAGTTGAAATAGGCACATATTGACAAACGAAAGTTTCTATTTGACATTTTTTTTAGCAAAAGGTTTCCGAAGTTTTAACAATGGTTTCCGGTAGCCATTGAAGCTCACTGAATGACAGCACTGCCTGAGTTTGTGTTTATTCTATTGAATATTAAAACATGAGTGGTCATTTCGTAAAAGAAAGCAAATGTGTATTTAGAGAGAAAACGTAGAAAGCGTGAGATATTGTCTCACGCCTATTGGAGAATAATAAATTGATCCAGTAATGCCACTGTTAAAGATATACTCGTATTTTAAAATCAGAAAATCTTACGATTGTATTAAATTTTCTATTTTTCATCTTGAATATTGTTATGTCCCTTTGTGTTTATTTTAAATTGAAATTACGTGGACAATAGTTACCTGCGTTTAGATAAATGAATATTAAGTGTGAATTTATAAACGTCAATTGTTAATATTTTTAGTATCAACGGTATAAATATACCATAAACAATAATTGCATGTCACAATTGAATACAAGCATAAGAATATAGTACAAATAATTTTAAAAGGTAAATATTAAATGTGGCCTTAGATTTTACAAAGATATCAGAAAGCGTATGAAGAATAAAAGTACATGAAGCATATACAAGTAAAAGATGTGCGTACATATAAAACATATAAATAGACTTAGGTTAAATTAATATTGATTGAAAATATACGATAGTGTGGCCTTTTCGAATTTACCTTCAGTGCAGTTAAATAGATCCGTCACATTGTCGAATCAATGAATCTAGGTACAAGCGAGTATTTGTAATGCTCAGTCCTGGTGTTGTTACATTTTAACGAAATTTTGGAACGAATAGGATATAAAATTGAATGAGATTAAATAAATCAGGACTGTCTGTACTATAGTTATAGTGCCTACAGACTACCGTTTTCATCCGTAATAACTGAAGCCACCGATTGTCCTCTTCATATGTCAAGTCCATTGTTCGTTCCCTTCCCACATGCCTTTTTTTAAAAAACGGTAGACAAATCGGATATTTATGAAGGCAGCTTTAGTAAAAACTTAACCTAATTTTTAAATAAATTTTAGAAAATTAATTTATTCTCCTAACTATTGTCATTAAACAAATAACCATAAAATGAAAGAAATGGTAAATTGTAACAATTAACAGCGTGTGGAGGTCGATTTAGTTAGAAGCCGGTGTAGATTTAATGCCTTTGGTTCTAGACCCAAGAAAGCCAATAAAAATACAGCGCTCTAATATCTCTCACACAGCCTGCATTTTATATTGCCATTTCATTTAATTGAAATTAAATAATGATGAAATATTTATGTGTATTATAAATTTAAGGCCCGAATGGCCACACTTTGGATCACGAAGCACGCCCACGTCGCATTTCTTGTGTTCTTTTTTATTCTATGGTTATAACAGTCAACTTCAAATAACTGATATCTAATGAATATGTTAAATGTGAAATTAGAATTTGTCTTTTCGATTTACATCTGTTGTAGAAATAAATCATCGGTGATGTAAGCGTTATGAACAAGAATAAGATATGGACGCTTATGTAGTATTGACATATATAGTAAATGGATGAATAAAAGATTGTCTCAACATGCTGTATTTTTAGCAAATTATATAATTCTTGAGAACAATTGATAAACATCAACACAGACATAACTATTTTTAGTTTGAAACTGTCAATTCACAGTGGAATTTCATATTAAAATGATAATATATAATAATATTAATATTAGAAAACAGGAGAACTCCCTCCCGACATCGATACTATATATACCATAGATTTTAGTACTCATTGTGCCAGTTTGATGATCCCCGTGATAAGGTAAAACCGGTCCGGTCGAAAATAAATAAGTGGAAAAGGGTTACAAAGGTTTTTTAATAATAAAAAAAATCATTTTAAAACAGACATAACCACAATGCAAAGAGAAAAATAAAATAAGAATTCCCATTCGAAAGAAAACAAAATCTGAAAATTCATTACTATATAGAGCCATAAAGATCTTTCAAGAAATATCCAATCTAAAAGAAGAGTAAAATGTTAGAACAAATGACGAAATATGTAAAGTACAAATTTTTAATTTTTTTAAATGTAATGTGAATCATATTTAATAATGTTATTATTAAGTATTTTTAGTTTTTATTATTGTGACAGCTGTTTCGGCGTTCAAGGCAATTTTCAGCTTTTAAAATGGGCTTGAACGCCATTTTTAAAATAGTCGAATAAATTGCAAATTTTTCGTTTGTTTGAGATGCGTTATGTTTATATTAGAATGCATGTAACCAACATAATAGTTCTATTATGGGCTAAATAAATAAATATCGTAAGGGAAGCTTGTTACAGCCATTTTAGTAAAACAGCACAAGCGGCATTCGACCTTGCTACCATCGCCGCCATCTAACATCAACCTTATACCGTTAGACGCGAACTGCAGCCAAGACAGTGACTTGAACCAACAGCTGCTGTAAATAGCGGTAAACTGCATCTGACACTAACGCCGACTATTGCTCTGGGCGCGCCTTTAATGGATTGCGTGGGTAGCGAATAATCTGCAAAGATCAACCTATCTCACGTAGGCGTAAGATAGTTATATGAGAGTTAAAGTGACGATCATGGAAGACTGCTGGAAGTTCGAATAATTAATTATTGAAACATGAATTTTCATTGAAATGCTCTTTTTTAGATGACCGGTGAGTGTCATCCATAATTGAACAAGTAACATCTTTCGCTTATAATTATGGTCCGTTTGATAGATTCACCTATTTTAACAAATGGATTGTAAACTTGCGAGCACAGAAGTCAGGTGGGAATACTGTCCTTGTTTAACAGTATTGGAAGATGTTCTGAGGAACTAGCGTCATTGACCCCTTCGGCACCGGTGCATATTCGGGAAACACCCCAAACGCGTGCCCAACATTTGCACACGGTTGAAATTTGTCACATGAGAACGGGTCGCTTCTGCGACTCGTTCTTGTGTTCAACAGCTCGGCTGTGGAATAATCTTCCGGTATCTGTGTTTCCTCCATTCTACGACATGGGTCTCTTCAAGACCCAAGTTCATTCCTTCCCATTCTCTAAAAGACCTTCCACACAGCATCCTCAAAGATGATATAGGACTTGAGGGATATTATTTCCCTCAGGGCCTCCTGTGTGGAGTTACCGAAAAAAAATGGTACTACGAGTTTTTCAAATTTTGCCAGGTTTACCCGGAATTTGTTTTTGCATTATTTTGTAAAAAAAAAAAAAGTATAACACCGCACAAGAGTCCCAACTAGTCGAAGACAATGGGGCTATGGTACCCCTCGATTGAGTTTCATTATGAGTGTTGAATGGAAGGAGATGGGAAAGTGGAAGATCTGGTCACCTTCAACACAGTTCAAGTCATTGTAAGCAACGTTTTGATTTTGAATGGTAGTCTTTCACCGGAGCGATAATGATACGATAGTATCTACCACTGTAAGCAATTTCATATTTTTTTCTGAATATCCGATAATGAAGTAAACTGCATTTACTAAAGAAAGGTTGAAACTGTTTGACAATTTCAATGAAGAGTTTTCTTTTTAATTTTGTTTTACTTTATTTTCAAATGATTTTTTTTCCCGTGGGAGTCTAATCTGCTTACAAACAAATAAATTATGATTTTAGATAATGGAACGTTAATGCAATACTTTCAGACAATTGATAATAGCATTTTTTTGTATATTTTGTATCCTGATGTGGGAACCAATAGTTTCGAAACATTTCGAAGGTTATTCATTAAATATTGGTTTATACAAAATAATCATTTAAGTACATATTTTTCCCTAAAAACAGATTTTCGGACACATTTGGCGATAGCCCCAATGACTTCTCATTACAAAATTTCTCGAATCTATTATTTTCACTTAACTTCACTTGACCCAAACTTTGTTTCCTCTTATTACCTTTTGTTGTTGTTTGTAATTTTGTTTGCATGTTATACACCTTTCTAGGAAGGTTGGTATTTTTTTAATGTTGTGTACATTACTAATAAATATAAAAATGTTTATCGTGTTGCGTAATAATACTATGATTATTACGAATAAATTATTAATTCCTCTCCGTCGTCCCTCTCCCCTTTCAGTGGAATAAATTCTACATAAATAACCATAGTTGTTAGTTGGAAGAATAATTATCAATTATTGAGCACTCGTGGCTTCCGGTGCAATGTTCATAGCACTTTAACATCTTCCCTTGCACGCACGTAGTCAAGCCATAACCAGCTCAGTAACATCGATTGATGTCGTTATTTTACTTCCTGGACAACCCATTAGTTTAAACATTTCCTTACGCATCTCTTTTATGTGTGCAATTTATCAAATGCAGAAAAAAATATTTCACTTTCTAAAAGATTTTAACTGCCTTTCCCACAATTATACACTTATCTACCGGGATAATTTATTAATAAATGATAAATGAATTAAAAATTACTTTGTAATCACCGCTTTATTAATATATACATACTCATATAGATAACTCATAAAATACATTTTTTGTATCCATGTCATAAAACTAACAATAAAACATATACATAATATTAATATAGGTAAAAACTTCCTTCTTCTTTTGGCGCTGATAACATTTTAAAATTTAATCGTATAAAGGTATCTGTCTAGCATTACCATCTTTATTAACATGTAGAATATGATATACTCGTATATGTATGTATATTACCCTCAAACTGATCAGAAGCATCCAAATGCAGGTGTGATGTATCACATACATACTCGCCCCACTGCTGTTCAATATCAGGTTATGTTCTGATTTTGTAAATAGTAACATTTTGTACATAATTTAGTCTGAAATGTAAATATGTTAGTTGTAAGCCTCTATCACTAGTTTTAAGTCACTAGCTACAGGCCTTAGTTGTAAGTCGCTATCTATATAAGTCTTAGATGTAAGTCACTAATTATAAGTCTGAATTAGGTATTTTCTAGTTACAAATCTTAGCTGTAAGCCATTAGTAATTAATCTAATATGTAAATTATTATATATAACATATTTGTAAAAAGCATTAACTTTGTGGCTCGCCATAATTTACAATAAAAAACACATAAATTTGTTGTAGACCACTTTTATTTTATCAAAACTCTACCGGTTTCGGAAGCACCCTTCCTTCATCAGGAGAATATTAAAACTAACTTATGATATAAAATATTGACAAGACATATAAATTTTAGGTGTTGGAGTGGGGGGTAAGCAAATGGGTAGGGGTAATTGTAGGATTTCCGGGAAGAACAGAGCGATTTATTGGGAAAATATTCAGAATGGGACTAAAAGATAAGTTAATTTGGTTATTTAAAATACTAGCATTATTATTAAGGATTTTCTAATTTCGAGTGCTTCTAAGTTATCCAATTTTTTATTGTTACGGTGAAGAATTGTAACCCCTGTGTCCTTGTTAAAAGTGTGATCTTTGGAAATTAGATGATTGGCAAATTCTGATTCAGAATTCAGAATTTGCCAATCATCCCAATTTTCAGGTCACGCTAACACACAGAACTCAAAATAAGCTTTGGAAACAAGCCAAAATAATGGTAATGTGCTATGAATATCATAAGTTAGTTTAAATATTCTCCTGATGAAGGAAGGGTGCTTCCGAAACCGGTAGAGTTTTGATAAAATAAAAGTGGTCTACAACAAATTTATGTGTTTTTTATTGTATATTATATATAAGTCTAAGTGATAAGTTATAGGTTAGATAAATTATGTTGTAAAGCGCCTTTGAGGTGATTTTCTCACGAAAACGGCGCTATAAAAATAATCCATTTATTATTATTATTATATCAATATGTTTCGAAAGCGATGTTTTCCTCATCAGGAATGTGCAGAACACTAAAAAATAAGAATAGACAAATTACGAACATAAACAAAATTTGATTAAAGTAGGTAATAATTAATTATTATAAAATATTCAATAACAAATTTATATTAGAAATTAAAAAAGAAATTATTCTTATTATTATATAAATATGAAAATGAATTCAAGATATGGCTACTTTAAAAGAATATTTGATTATTAATTGTATTTAATTGACTATTAACACTTTTTGGTGATTACGAAGTAATTTTTAATTAATTTATTAATAGTGACGCCACAAAGTGTATACCGATCTTTTGAAGAAATTATATTAACAAGTGATTTAATTTCTTACTTAAAGTATTATACTATCTACAGACGTTTCCACTTGCATGACTTGTTCTGAAAAGGGGATGAGTCTGAACTTGCTGTGAGTATCGAACTCAACTGCTAACTGAACGTCCCATTCACTGAGATGAAAACAATAAACAACATCTTTTAACATTCGACCTTAATAATTCTAAATAGATTTTTATTTATACGGGATATATATTGACTTTTTCATAAGTTTAGAAAGAATATTCAATTTATTTTAATAACTTGTTGAAGCTTATAAACGTCATTGTAAAAAGTTTTCCTTCATTTATTTGCACGTTGCATTAATTCACTTAGCATTTTGCAAACTGCAGCATTAGGTTGCTGAATCAACTGCTAACGATGCACCAATTCCACGTCGCGTAAGTCGCTCGCAAATCACTCTTAATAAACGGCTTTGCTCATCTTGAATGTAACACTAATGCAGCCTCGCATCAGAGGTATTATTCACGTTTCAATGGAAGCTTCAACGTGTTGGACTGATGTGTTCTGTATTTATTCGTAGATCAATCAAACGCTGGAACGTCCGCAGATAAATGGTCAACGAATAGAAAGCTGCCTCTAGACTAGACTGTCGGGTCAATATAACTAGATGTGTGGAAGTAGATATAAAATAATGTGTAATATAGCGACTGAAAGAATATACGTGTATACTGCTAGGTGACAAATAATAAAATCACAAATTAATTCAGAATAAGTGGAACGTTTTTGGATGTAAATCAGAATAAAGAGATTGTGGCTTATGTAGGTGTACTGGATGGATAATAAAAAAATTAAAATTGTTCTTTTAAAAATTATGTAAACTTCCTTTTTTTAGCTGGTCAATGGCTTACCACGGCCAGATTATATATTTCGTCTATTTTAAAAATCACCTAATTTTATCAACAGAAACTTAACTACATCGAAAATTACAACGAAAATCTTCGAAGATTATGACAAACGTCGCTCCGCAAACAGTATCTAAATATTTTTATTCCAAACTAGTTCGAACATGTTTGTTGTTTGCTCGTTATACTATAGGTGTGCACAGATACATTCAAAGGAGCGCTCTCTAAAATGATTTGCCTGTGACGGAATCTCATAGGGAGTCCCAACTGCCCGAAGACAGTGAGACTATGGCATACTCAATTTTGTTATATAGTGAGGCTGAAGAGAATGATAAAAAATATGAGGAGGGGAAAGGTTGGGAAGTACCTGGCTATTCATATCTGGTCAATAAATACGCAACGTGCAAGCAACGTTTCATAATATCATATCTTTGGTGTTTCGTCAGGGCGATAATGAAAGAATCTACCACTTTGATAATTGTTTCATTTTCAGAAAAATAGTGAAAACATGTGCTTTAAGAACTTTTCAAATTTTAATAATTTTAGGTTATAGTATACATAATGTATTTTTATTCATTTTGTATAGATCCCATACCTGTCAATTAAATATACGGTGTTTTATAATGACATTTGAATTTTCGCACTGTAATGTACATCAATGTATCTATAGTTTTTTTTTATGTTAAGTGTGATGAACTTTACTAATGTTTTTTCTTTATTTTGTTTCAGGTAAGCGACTCACATTTTCACCGCAAATTTTCCAATTATATATGAAAATAAGCGATCCATGGATCTTAATGGGTAAGTACGTCTATTGACAACTTCGAACAACTGGATTGCTTCAGTAATTATTGTTAAAAATTTATGGTTGTATGGTAAGTATGTGGAAAACCAATTTTCAAACGGTTTTTAACCTTAACTCTCTTTAAGCGCCACCTGTGGGCGCCTGACACGTTTCGTTTAACCTTAATCATTGATTTTACATTATAATATCACGGGAAATTGTACAATATATACATAAATAATATCAAATCGTCAACAGAAAAATGCCAACTATGTGACCAATCACAAAAAATGTTAATTATACTTTAAGTTTTAAGGTTACTTGCCTACTTTAATCAATTTTTGTTTATGTTAATTTGTCTATTTTTACATTATTGCGTTATATGTTTATCATTTGTCTAAACTTGAAATTATTTTTTTTTTTGTATTCTATATATTCATGATGAAGAAAACAGAAGAAGTAATTTTTAATTAATTTATTAATAATGACGCCACAAAGTGAATTCCAACCTTTTGAAGAAATTATTTGAGGTTATTATTTGTGAACATGTATTCTTACGTATATTCTTAATAAATTAAAAACAACGTAGCTTTAAAAAAATCAGTCTTTAGTTCCTCTTGAAAAATTATCATTTTTATATATGGAGGTACTTTCCCGTTGACAACGAAAATGTTCATCAAAAAATCTTTTTTTTTTTGAATTTAGAATCCTGTATTCAGAAGTATTGAAAGCATTGACACAAACTGCAATAGATAAATATCTATTTCTGATATAGGCCTTGGTGACACAGTGCCAGATAAAATATTAAATTCACTTGCCTTCTAATTACAAGGTCACGGATATGACTACCGCAGAATGCTGTGATATTAAAATATGTTCGTGGTATTAAACTTATCTTGATCAGATAGTCATAATTATTGGTTTTGCGTGAGTGGCTGCCAATCATGTTATAGTTTTTTATTGACTTTGTGGGTTCCTCAAAGGAACGAGTTTGTTCATATTTAATTAGTTCCGGTCTGTACAAGTATTGAATATAATTTTGGACGTCAATAATAATATTGTTATGACCATTTCGTGTCCTGTTTATATTTAGATATTATATTGGATACATTAACGTGTTGTTTTGTACGTGTGACAATCACGTAGCCAAGTTTGAAATCCTTTCATTTTTAATAAATTAACAAGAATTAATAAATTAATTAAATAATATACTTTTTATTCAACACTTTATTAATATAAAGATATCTACATGTTTCAAAAGCGATGGTTTCTTCATCAGGAGAATTACTATGTATGAGACGATGTATACACTCCTTACTTCATGAATGTGAATGAAGTAAGGAGTGTATGCCAAGGTCGAGTTGTTCGGCCGTCCGTCCTCCCTGCCTATCACTGCGGGAAAACGGCGTGATGGTTAGTTAGTTAACAAAAATATTAAAATATCAGTAAATATAACAAGATAATAAATACTAAAATAATCGTAGAGTTTGTAAAATGTTTTTTTAATCATATTTTCAAATTAACTTTTACCATGAAAGTTATAAAGTAAATATATTTCAAATTAGCTTTTACCATAAAGTTTATAAAGGAAATATATTTTAAATTAACTTTAAAATGAAGGTTATAAAGTAAATATATCTCAAATTAACTTTTACCATGAAGGTTATAAAGTAAATATATTTCAAATTAGCTTTTATCATAAACTTTATCAAGTAAATATATTTTAAATTAACTTTTACAATGAAGGTTATAAAGTAAATATATCTCAAATTAACTTTTACCATGAAGGTTATAAAGTAAATATATTTCAAATTAGCTTTTATCATAAACTTTATCAAGTAAATATATTTTAAATTAACTTTTACAATGAAGGTTATAAAGTAAATATATCTCAAATTAACTTTTACCATGAAGGTTATAAAGTAAATATATTTCAAATTAACTTTTACCATGAATGTTATAAAGTAAATATATTTCAAATTAACTTTTACCAAGAAGGTTATAAAGTAAATATATTTTACGTGTATTCAGGGTAATTACTAATGTAGTTGTTGTGAATACAAAAAGTGTCTGTCCGCTTATTCCTCTTTTGGTCACCATAAATGATAAATATCTGGATATTCCTCAGGTATAAAATATTACTCAAATTTGAAGCATTTTTTAAAAAACGTATTGTAAATTCACAGCATGAGAATAACCTTATTAATATAAATATAATAAAATGTGATGAACTTGTCAGTACAAATCAGACTCGTAAAGTCATTAAACTGCAGCCAAGTAAAGGTGCACTGCTTTCAAAAACAGGTTGTCTAACCTATTGAGCGACTTGTTTTTTATATGTCCGGCCTTGTTTAACTAGTAAATTGTGAGAGTAAAAAATATCGTTTGTAAACGCACGGTTTTTATTTATAATTGAGCAATTAACATATTATTTCTTAATGATGCGAACATCGGATTAGAAGATGTTTGTTATGTTTGACCAACATTCTATTTTAATTTGAACTTTTACTGAATTTCACAAGTTTGTTGATCTTATGTTGAGGCTAGTGACATCTAAAGTCATCTGCAAATAATGCGAGCGGAGACTTATAGCAAAAACACTATAAATAGTTTTGTTTATGATCGAAATAGATTATAAAAAGAACCATAAATACGGCTACGTATAAAACAACTAGTCAAACTGTTTTTTTTTCTCGCCTTCTTCGGGGCACTACATACAGTACATACTCTCCGAAGTACCTGGCATTGCCCGGGGTTATGAATGGTTTGAAGAAAAGTGGTTTGAATAAAAGTGATGTGAACAAAGTTATTGTTTTATTTTTTAAATTAAAGTTTTGAAGTTGTGATGCCCTGCCTAGTAATCCTTCTCTTATTTTTAACGTCAAGTGTGCAAAATTTCATCAAAAGGTTCCAATATTATGCTTTAAGTGGTAGACAGGGAGGATCTAAATTTCGTATAGATAATAACCTTCCTCTTATTTAAAAGGTCAAGTGTGCAAAATTACGTCATGCTCGGAATAAAATTATAGATTTGTCTAAAACACAAACCCACCCGCTGACACTCTTTTCTGTATACACTCGTACACTGCTTTGAACACGACGTAGTTGTCTAAAAAACAATTGTATTAAAATTTTAATTTAGTGATTTTCCCAAAAAAATAGGTATTCTTTAAAAATAGTGTTATTCTAAGAACTTCTAAAGATAGGTGAATCACTGAATATGTATTTCTTTTTTGAAAGGTTAATATTTGGAAAGGTTTATCAAGGTAATGGAATTTCGTATATTATTAACTATGTTTTTTTTATTTTTTTTTTTATTAATAACTATTATTATTCATTTAAAAAACGGTATATTTAAAAAAAAGTTCTATTGTATTTGCCTTTAAGACAGAGTTTTAAAGTGCAAAGATAAATTGCGAATTTACAGTACTCTTCGTATTGTTTTATTTATTTTTAAAAATGAATTATTAATCTTTTTTGCTTTATTTGGTAAAACATACCGTTATATAATACACATTTTTAGAATTTAACTTATTACTTTGTTTCATTAATCAGTCAAGTTTCCGCTGTATAGTAATGATAAAAGAAAAAGATGTTTAGTAGAGAAATAGAAAAGGACGTAATAAAATAAATCAATAAGGATAGCAGCCAATAATATGGGATTTATAAAAGTGGAGGATAATATTAACAAATCTTGAATATGAAGTGTGATATCGGTGTAAATGGCGTAAATTGAACTGGTCTCATTAGCTAAGTTGGTTAAGCGGTTACCCCGGATAGGTAGAGGTCCTGGGTTCGAGTCCCAGATGCGACTGAAATTCTTTTTAATTTTTGTTGTTTTTTCGGTTTCGTGGTTCATTTGGGATGTGTTAATATTATCTTCCTCAATGATTAAAATAAATCACTTAATTTCTAGAAAACAATAAGTTAACCAACAAAGATATATTCATGGATAACCTTAAGATAAAAATTATTTTAAAATGTAACACGCATCAGCTGTAGGGAGAAATAACTAACCTTGCGATTTATATTTTTCTGTTGCGGATTTTCTAAATTGTCCTGAGGATAAATTGAAAATTGATAGTTTCAAATTAAACATAATGTCATTTAATAGTAATTTTACGGATTTTTTTTAAATTTTCTATATAATTTTAACATTATAAGGAAAGGTATAAATATAAAAATACGTACATATTTTAGAATTTTTTTGATAGTCCTCCTCACTAGGAGATAACGTGCTGAGGCGAACTAGGTTTTGAAAAAGGGGGTTTTAGCGACTTCTCTATTTCAACTTCGAAGTAATTTCAATGACGTTGTTTTAAGAAAACTAGTAAGTTCTTCTTCTGTTAATTTCTTAAGCCAAGTATTGCTGGACTTAATGCAATTACTTTGTTTGATACTAAGTGGGAGTTAGTTGTAAAATTTTACAGCTAAAAATTCAGAGCTTCTTTGTCGAAAAGTAGGTGTACACTTAGGTATATATATCTCATCTATTTGCTTTACTTTAGTATTATGATTATGAGGAGTCATAGCCATTTTTTCCTTTTTGAGATGATGAACTAGAACATGTCTGGCAAAGATTTTTTGTGTACTTGGAACATCGAAATGATAAAATTTTTTCGTTGTTGACGTCCTTACGATATACCTGCATAACGAGAAATGCGTTGTTTAAAGCGGTAGCAACATATTAAATTATCTTTAGTTTAAAAACAAATATCATAAGTTCTTATTCGCACTGATAAACTATATAAAAGCAACCTAAAGCTTACAAAGTACCCCTAAATTAAGTTTGCGCGCCTTCTTACAGTGTTAAAAAATTTCGTTCAAATTTGAGGCATGGTAATATTCGTTTAGTAAATATATTTATAGTGACGTTTTAAATTTGATTTGTCACATACTTTCATTACCTTGTCCAATTGTAAAAACTAAGGTAATTTTGAGAAGACCGTTTTGTTTGATTTGGGTATTTTAGTACAAATTAGTCCAGAGATGGTCTTGCTGACAGATCGTAATTCCATCAGTGAGAGTTTTTTTCGAAAGCGGAAAAAAATCATGGTCCGGGGGGCACCAATATATCGAATATTTATCTTCCTATTAGTAAATTGCTGATACTTTCACCAGGAGATCAGGAAATCTCAACCCAAGTAAACAGAGTAAGCATTGAACATCGGAGAAAACACACAATTCCGAACATCATTGACAGGTTGTAGACATGGAAATCGGTTCCCAGTTTTCCTCAATAATCAGTGTCAGGAACTATCCATTTATCGTGTTGAAGTAGACAGAAGTACAAGTGCTTTCTCCGCCATGTTTTAACCTTTTGCGTGTGACAAGTGACACGTTTGTTTGTGAGAAAAAAGCTAAATGGAATTCATTCTTCTCCAAGTCGTACAGCGTGTGTTTCAATTTAATCGCCGTTTTGCGGCTTGCCGTAATTAAAAATGTATGTGCTGTGAGAGGAGTTCATGGTTTTCCAGGTGTATTTAACGATTTTAGTAACATCCAGACCAAAGACGGAAACTTTTTACAAATAGTCATGATAGGTAGAATCTAACTAAACCCTAGAACTACAGCGAGGAGTCAATTTTTTTCTGTCCGACTGCAAACTATTTTTCCACTGAAGTGCCGACCGATCGCGGTAGCCTTTTTCAAGATATGATTTCCTTGATTTCTTTTCTCAGCAGTGCATTTGTCTTCATGGTAGTAGGTTGCGCCTTTTTCACTTACGGAAATTTTATGCCTCATATTATGGTGGGAACTATTGAGTGAAATTTACTGATCATTTCTCAGACAAAATAAACCAGTGAATTATGCTTTTTTTAAATCAGTTTAAGCTATAAATGCGTTTATTATGAGTGATCGCAATATTTTTTACCCTAAACGACAAATTTTAAGCAAAGATAATAGAAAAACACCTAATTTTAAATGAGAGTAAAATTTGCTGCTCGGTTCAATTAATGTGCTAAGCAAGAAAGCTTCCATTCTAATGTTACCCTAACTTTAATTTGTACCGGAAAATATGAGAATTCATTGTCAACATATCGGGGAATAGTTATATTACATACTATTTGTTTGTATTAAATATTTTCCTAAAGTTTACTTAAATTTTGTAATTTTGGAAACGGTAGGTACATCATCGTATTTCAGAGTGTCCTTAGCGCATACAGCTCTATTTTGATTCAATGATTCAATAAGAAGCAAGAATTGACAAGGAGTGGCAGGGAGAGGCAAGAAGAGGGGAAAAAGGAACAAGTGACTAGAATAGACAATAAGACCTAATAAGAGGTTACAAGAGACTAGAATACCCAAGAAGGGCAAGAAAGGCCACGATGTAAGTACATACAATTTTACGGCTCCCATGGTCGATGGGTAAGGCTCTCGACTATGAATCCGAAGGTCGCGGGTTCAAATCCCGGCGTGTGCAAGTAAATTTTATTTAATTAATTTGTGCTGTTTCACAATTAATTAAGTTAAAAATAATATAAAGTATATTTTCGCACGTTCCAGAGTGGAAGATACTCTCAGTATCGCCCTGGTGAAAGACCACCATTCAGAATTGAAAAGTTGCTTGAAATGACTTTTAGCCGTGTTTGGTGACCAGATTCCTTTATTCATACCTATCTTAAATTCCAAAATTGACTTATTAGGTTGCCATGTACACCAGTTGATTAAACTCCAATCTCCTTCATATTAACAGAGCACGTGTTCCAAGTCTTAACAAAACAGTGCCCTTTGGCACACTGGTCGCACCAGGACAGGAGTGCTCCTGGCTGGAGTGGTACTTTCTTATCGTATCTTAAAGTACATATTTCATGTATATTGATTCACAAAATATTTTCTTGTTCATTTTCAAAATTTATTCACCATTCATTTAGTCCTATATAAATGTTGAGATACCATCCACTCTTCCCTACCTACCATTAAATCCATGTTTCACGTTCTTACATAACTTTATTTCACAGCAACACAATTGAAGGTCTTTCAACTTATTAGTTCCGTCACATTATTATTTGTGTGCTGAACTAGAAACAATTATAGGAAATGGTCCGCTTAGGCCCCTTTACCTTAGGTCTGTTTTGACCCAGATCTTATATTCAAACAATAAACCGCTTGGCGAACAATCCGCTCTCGATTTCGTGTTTCAATAAACTGTATCGGCTTCCGAAACAATTTTTTTTTCACTTCGATTCGTAACAAAGTTACGCTCCGCCTACCGAATCTTGTATTGTTAGGATTTTTTTGATTGTTAAGGCTTAATAGGCAAAGTGAATTGCGTCATCCGAATTAATAATTACTTTTATTGAAACCCGAAATACTATAGCCTACTTTCTGTGTGCTTATTATAATACTACCACATGCCAAACGGTGAAGAGATCAAAACACTTGAATTTAGATCCGGTGTTAGGTTAGGTTAAATACCAGTATATATTTATTTTTTTCTAGATTTAGTTTACGTAGTTAAAATAATATTCAATTTGTCAAAGCCCGTCAAAATGCTCCGAATCTATGACCGGTCGGTTTTTAGGTTAGAATGTCAAATGTCAGAACAAGGATGAGTTTTACCATACATGAAATTGAATAGAAACTTCTCTTAATAAGGTATTGTGTAAAATCCAGAAACTTTAATTGTGTTTTCTATGGTTCATATTTATCTCATCACCTCAATACAAACACACGGATAACCATCATTAGCCCAATCCACACACCGCCTTCCTAGCGTTATAGGCAGTTCCTAACCAACAAATATTTGTTTTATTAATTGATAAACTAAAGGGTAACAATTATTTTTATAAACAATAATTATTAGCCTGAAACACTCATCCAAATTGAAAAAACCTTCCGAGAAAAGATAAATGTCGCCGACAGGACTCGAACCTGCACCCTTCTGATATCCGGTCAGATGCTCTACCGTTGAGCTACGTCTGCTTATCGCAAACCCGCCAAGTTAATCAATATATACTAGTGTTTCATTCAATAATTACTGTTTTTAAAAAAAAAAAATTATTATATTTCACCTGTAAACAACCGACTTTATTAGTATGAGGAAGGCTTATAACGGCTAAATCCCTCAATAGATGGCGTCAAGACAAATTATGTCTACATTTTATTGGTGAAAAATGTTTTGACTTGTCAAATATTTATTAATTGATAAACTAAAGTTTTTAAGACAAGATTTTTGTGCATAGCGCAAAGGGTAACAATTATTTTTATAAACAATAATTATTAGCCTGAAACACTCATCCAAATTGAAAAAACCTTCCGAGAAAAGATAAATGTCGCCGACAGGACTCGAACCTGCACCCTTCTGATATCCGGTCAGATGCTCTACCGTTGAGCTAATATTTGTTTAATAATCAGGGAAAACGAAATCAATTGTGACAATAATAATATTTCTAGCCTTTGCAATAATGTTTAACTATTGCTTGAGACTTGAGCTAACCATGCGTCACACGCCTTTCAGAGTCAAGACGGGGTTATTAACAATCTCCCGCCTGCGCATGCGCTTGTTTGTCCCCCCTCTCTCTTTCACACATAAAATAAAAGTAAAAGGAGATGTAAAAAAAAAGCTTCGTCTAATTTATAACCGCAGACAAATAACTCAAATTAGGCCATAAATATTTATGTTGCCGATTAAATATAATTATTAGGTACTTTTTACACTTCTCTGCAAGGTCCTTCGTAATTTATAATGTGAGAACATTTTATCTCGTGTTGAAGATAACCCGTGGAAAAGAATGTAGTCGTATCATTAATTTGCCTTTGATGTTGACCATGACTTTTATATCAAGATTTTAAAGGTTTACTTCGTTACTGCAGGACTATAAAACCAGATTAATAAGATTTAACTGTCTTATTTTGTTTTTAAATCTACAATGACCACTGTATCAAAAATATGGGATGACTGGTCACGAGGAGTGTATCCGCAATCATTTTATAATAACAATAATATTTCGCATTCGTACATCATTTATCACACAAATCGAATGTTTTGTATTTGCATATTTTTGTGTTTTGCTTTCAACCCCTCTCTTACAGTGCTATAAAATCCCTCTAGCCCAGGTGCACCCTCAGTGTACAAGGTACATATTTAGAATTTTGTAATTTATAAGTTTCATAAAAATTAACGGTGTATATTTATTGCTTATGTTAATAATGTTATTAGCAGCATATTTTTTATGTAATACCACACAAGAGTCCCAACTGCTCCCAACCGTCTGGACCCAGTGAGATTATGGCATCTCCAATTGGGGTATGTTGTGACAAATAAAACGAACGAAAAAACATTCACAACTTTTGTACAATACCAAAAGGGGAACGTAACTCCACTTTTGTTTCAAAATATCTTTGTAGAGATTTTGCTGGAAAAATACCCAAATTTCCCAAAAATAACGCTATTTTCCAAAATATAACGCTAATTTTTCCGGTCACTAATGACGAATAAATATATTTTTATTTTTATAAACAATAATTATTAGCCTGAAACACTCATCCAAATCGAAAAAACCTTCCGAGAAAAGCTAAATGTCGCCGACAGGACTCGAACCTGCACCCTTCTGACTGCCGGTCAGATGTTCTACCGTTGAGCTACGTCGGCTTATCGCAAACCCGCCAAGTTAATCAATATATACTAGTGTTTCATTCAATAATTACTGTTTTTATTATATTTCACCTGTAACGGCTAAATCCCTGAATAGAAGGCGTCGAGACAAATTATGTCTACATTTTATTGGTGAAAAAGTTACAAGCCTTGCTCATACTAATAAATTTGGTTGTTTACAAAATAATTGTTACCCTTTGCGCTATGCACAAAAATCTTGTCTTAAAAACTTTAGTTTATCAATTAATAAAAAAATATATTTTTAATTATCGTCAATCTCTCCTTTCTTCCTAGTGAACTATGCAGATAGCAGAAACAGCACATTAATTATATTATTCGACATGATGATCATATTGCCAAAATAAAAATTAACGTAGTTTTTTCCTACTCCGTATGTAATATGTTCCTCCTATTGCATGTTTTGTAATACATATAGTTAGCAATTATATAGATTTCGTTATTCAATAAAAAAAAATACTTAAAGTAACTTGTGCAATTATTTTTTAAAATTAATTACTTTTAATGTAAATCAAACTTAATAATGTTATTAATAAGTTCTGCAAGCAATTTTAGTTTTTATTTTTGTGACAGCCGTTTCGGCGTTCAGGGCCATTTAAATAAATCAATTAGGAAAACATTATCATTTAAATAAGGGAAACGCATTATAAATGAAAAAATCTCACAAGATAGAGAATTTTAATTATTTTCCAACTAAATCGGTTTTAGCGATAATATATCATTATTTTTTTTATAACCCGTCTAAATTAGAATGGGGTGGAAGTAGATAAAATCATATAATTATGTCGTTACACTGTGGATTAACCGCAAATTGAAAATGGCCTTGAACGCCGAAACAGCTGTCACAATAATACAAACTAAAATTGCTTGCAAAACTTAATAATAACACTATTTAGTTTGATTTACATTAAATAAAAAAAAAACTGGATTACTAGGAATTAAACACAAAAACAATTAATAACTTGTGCGACACATACAAATACATGAATGTAATGAGTCGCTGCCCTTTGCAAATCGTGTCAGAGTTGGGCTGTTGACTTGTTCACCGTTTTGTGCAAACAGTTGGCGCAGATTTAATGACTGGTGTCATGCTGGCAACTTGAAGTATGTACCTAGTCCCAGTGG
Source organism: Halesus radiatus (assembly GCA_022606495.2). Taxonomy (NCBI): domain Eukaryota; kingdom Metazoa; phylum Arthropoda; class Insecta; order Trichoptera; family Limnephilidae; genus Halesus; species Halesus radiatus. Next base: position 27,156 of record JAHDVE020004481.1, read on the forward strand.
CGTAATAAAAAAACGGCAGGTTGGGTTAACCTAGATCCCGGATTCGGGCTACGTACACATTATTATCTTAAACCTCGCGATAAAACAAAAAAAAATTATAAACTCGTTCCAGATGTTGAAAATTTGTGTGAAACGTGCACATAATTGACAGAAACAAAAAGTTTCATATGTTAACTCTTCAGCTTCACCTTAGATTGAAGACAATTTTTTAAGTTTTTTTTTCTCTAGATATCTGAAAAACATAGTAAATATATAAAGCTAAGTGGTAATCTCAAAGCTTCACAGCTCGTGATAGAAATGATAGGTAGCGTTGAGCCGTTGATGCGATTCAGGATAATATTTCAAAAAAGCTCACCGAATTTCTCTACTCCAGCACACAGTTTGCATACTTCATACATAAGAAAAGAAGGAATTAGTAACAGGTGCATAATATAATATAACGTTCTGTCCATATACTGCCGTGATAAGTAAAAATACGGTATTTATCACGGGAGTCATAATTTAGAATGAATAACAGTTGAGGTTGTTTAACCTTTTAGTTCATTTACATTTGACCTAATTGTATAGATTTTTTTCCAAAACATTTTCAGACACTTATTCTACATTATCATTACATTGAAGTTTGTAAAAAATAATAATATCTGTCGAAAAAATGTTTTCCTTTTCTTTTTATAGTATGTTTTTACTATTTTTGGTTTTGAATTTTTTCACATAATTATGGTAAGTAAAAAGACAGTACAATGTTTTACTGTATTTATAACTCTAACAAGATATATACGTCTTTGTATCTTTAATTTATATATGAATCAGCTTTTAGAACAATGGAAACACGAAAAATGCAATGAAAAAACTTCAACCAAAACGTCAAAAATCTTGATTTTAATAACCCAGCTGTAGAGTTACAGATAATGCGATGGGAGAATGCCTTTCAAGATAGTTGATAAAAAATACAGAATGTCGTAAATATAAGTATAAATGCAGTAACTTAAACGTAATAACTGTGTTATTACTTATATAATAAGTGAATAAATTACGATAACATCAAAAACAATTACATTTTTTTTAATAGGTAAAATGAGTAATATTAAATTATGCCTTATGCGAAACATAATTCATTCGATACTTAATAACTACCCATATTCAAATCAATTTGGTAATTACTGTGTTTTACTTACCGCGGTAGGATAGTTAGTTAACCCCGTAACTATTAAAAAAGTGTCACATTTATTCGTAAAATTTTAATAAATAATCTCATCGTTAGTATCAAATACTTTATATGGCATTTTCCATCACTGGAGATTTTCAAAGTCGAGAGTTTTGCGCTGGGTTCAGTAATATTTCGGTACGCCACGCTGTCTACCTCAAACACGTTGCAACTCATAAACCTCAATAGCGACTCAAGCAAAAAAATAAATGACTGAATAAGCATGGATCCGTGTGTGCTTTAATCTATAAGACCTTTGCATAATACCATAAAATTACTACGTTATTCGTAATACCGTTTAAAGTGTCTTTAAACTTCATAAGACATTATGCGAGTGATACAAAAAATATTTTTTGGATTATTCGTTGCGTATCCGTTAAGCAACTATTTCAAAGAATTTATGTTAAAGCCTATTTTTTACATAATCACATTGTCGTAAATTATTTTGGCAAGAACATCAATTTGCAGTTTATGTACGAGTATAGATACAAATTTAATGCAACCGAGTAAGATAAAGCGAATTAACTCCCTGAAGTTGTATTATGATATATTTTACCCTTAATGTATACTATCTAGGGTATCTTAACAAAAGGATCGAAATTTTTGGAGCACAGAATTCAGGTGGGAAAGCTGTCGCTTCTCAACGACTCGTTATTGTGTTCAACAGCTCGGTTTTGGAATGATCTGTGTTTTTTCCATCCTACAACGTGGGTCTCTTCAAGACCCGAGTTCACTCCTTCATATCCCCCAAAAAACCCTCCACACAGCATCCCCAAAGATGTTGTAGGCCTTAAGGGAAATTATTTCCCTCAGAGCCTTCTGTGTTTCATTAATTAATAATGACGCCACGAAGTGAATCTTGGAATAATCTTTCGAAGAAATTATAAACAAAGTAATTGTTTTATTTAAATAATATCAGTGTTGGGCATAATCGAAATATCTGATTTCAAATTATGTAATAATCAAAATACTTCCTCTCAATTGATCGATCACAAAGCATTTAGCTAAATTAGTAATAGAAATAATATTACAAAACATGAAACATCGATTCTCAATTTGCATAGGTAATTGATTCGAGATCAAATAACTCAGATCCGCAATTACCGAATAAATCGGATACTTGATGGTTGTGAATTGTGATGAAAATTGATGATAAAACAATTTTTCAAGCATCAAAGTGCATAATCATCTGCCGGAAATAATCATAAAGGAAAGCGATCTTTGTTAATTCAAAAATCACTAAATTTCTAAAACTTGTAATAAATTTCGGAAGTAAAATGTTTTGAAAATGACCGTCAATAACTAAATGCCTTTTACACGTCCGTAAGGTTTTTATATAGTATTTATTGAAATATCGTTACACATTTATTAAAATAAAATTAGATTAAAAGCGGGCTTTCTATTTTATTACCTTGAAGAATATATTGTTAAGTATAAAAACATATGTTATTTTATTATTTATTAAAAAGTATATAATACATGTAAAGAAAACCACATTACTTAATGTTAGCGCTTTCTTAATTCTGTAATTTCCGCGTTACCGACAGGTTAGTTGGTAGCCCGCTAGATGTCACTACTGACTAAACGGCCGTGACGTTTAACGAGAGCGAAATTTTATTATTGTAGCAATATGCTTCATAATTTTTAAGGAGATAAAAACACCCGAAATAGAGGCTTTAAATGTTGTTTCTTTTGTTTATTGCAGGTGAGTTAATATTTTGATCATCTTAAATGTCTTATTTTGTTATTTTTAAAATTGTAAATACCTATTATGAATAAAAGTTTTTGTTTATTGCAGAGAAACGCAATTAAGTCTTATTTGAACCAAGTGTGTAACACCATTATATACATATTCATTGTTTTCCAAAAAGTGAAGAAGCTCATTGAGGGATCACATGCAGAACCTGCAGTACAGTTTTTAGAAACAAACATACTTAATATTTAAGATACATCATTAACATTCACAGTACATCAACATCTTTTACAACACATGATTTTCATTTGTTATGTACGTATTTGTAATGTAAGTGTACAGAGACACTTATTATAAAGAAACACATCACTGGTACATTATATATTTATACTTATTACAGAGACACATCACAGCATTAATCCTTAAGGTATTCTTTCAAATAATATAGTTTAAGCATCTTACTTCGAGACCTTTCACATTGCCTTGCATTTTTAATATCGTTGAGTAATTTATTGTATTGTGCGTAAGCTATATATTCTAAAGATTTTAGTACATGTTTTGTTGAGTGTATTTTTGGTATGTGTAGTTTTTTGTGGTTTCTTGTGTTGTGTTGGTGTACGTCGTGATTGTAATTGAGTGTGGTGTTAGTATGTGCCGAGTGTTGAATTACATGCAAGATAGTATTTGTAATTTCACAGTTGGGAATGGTGTTTTTTTTATTTATTTTTATTATATAATATTAATTACATATAATGGGAACTTGTATCCGCTAAGCCACTGCAAGTATCTTGTCAGCAGGAATTTAGTTCAATAATATTATAAAATACAATAATAAATAACAATCATCATTCAAATGTAGCTGAAAATTAGAACAATATAGGTGCATGCATGTTGTGATCAATGTACACAAGTTGGAAAAATATTTTTTAAAGAAATGTGAAAACAGCACGACAGTTTTATTATAGAGATACTAAGGTCCAATTTCATAACATCGATTTAAATAATATTATAAAAATAACAATACTATAAGAATATCAATATTATAAAAATATCGAAATATCAGCAAGTATTAAACAAATTGAGAAGTAAATTGTAAAATATTAAACGGAATATCTAAAGCAATTTTGACATTGACCACCTATTCTTAAGTTCTGAATATGATTTTTTCGGTCTCTCATTTTATGGTCGTTCGTAGAATTAGGTCACAGATCCATCGTATTTACATTTAACATACTTAACTAACCTTAGGATTGATTCACCATTTCACCGTACATGTGCGCAATATAATACACAATTTAAATAAATCGAAAATTTAACAATAACTGTTATATATCTCTTGATAAATGAATATCCCACTACAACAAATAATTCGTTATTTATTTAAATAACATGTTACACGGAAATTATGTACAATTGATTGGAGAGTCAGGAAGCTAAGCTCCTTTCTATACAATGGTTATATTATGTCTGGCCGCTGACCTTGAGAGAGAAATAATTGTCTCCCACTTCGAACCGTCTGACGGACAGTGCCATCCATGTGCAACTATGGACAGTAATATATTACAATAACCTTCATAAATATCGAACCGCAGTAATGCGTATGATCACTAATTATTAATGGATGAGTATAGAATGTATCAAGATCAGGAGATGTCCTCGTCCTGTTGCCTCTTGCCTCTTTCCTTTACCTCCATTAATTTAATGTAAAATAAAACTCCTATATCTAACTAATATCAGCATAAGAAGTTTTTAATCACCTGTTTCTAACAAATAAATAAATTATACGTTAAAAATTCACCGAAACAAACTTTAATAAAGTATTTGCTTCATCGAAATTGATAAAGGTATTAATTACAATTGAAAAAAAAAGTTGGATCCTTTTTGACAAGTACCACTAACTTCTTTAAAGATTCTTACTAGCTCTGTTGCGAGAGTATTTCCAATTTTATTGCATGCCTAGATTATAAAATTTATTTGTTTAGTTTATCTTTTGCAAACATTTGTATTGTTTTACAATTAGGCAGCCAATATTTCTACTGAGGACATAAAATTTTTACAATTAAAAAAATTTACTAAAAACCAGAAGAACGTTCAAAATAATATCATCATTAGAAACATCCTTCCTATCAGCCGCACTTTTAATCCAACTTCTAGCAGCTGCTTGTCTTATTAATTCAAATCAGCGGGACTTTGACCTGCCGGGTCTTACAATTACACCTACCTTCCTTAATAAGTAAACTTTAACTGTAAAACTAACTAGCTCATTATTATTAAATACAAAGTGACTGTTACATGATGTTAAATATACACGGTGTCTGGAAACTCGTGGTACAAACGGAAAACTTGTGAAATTATATCACAAACAAACTTTTTATCACAGCATTTCTCTTTCCTCTTTTTTCGGCAACTAATGAGCCAAATTTTTTTATGAGCGGGATAAAAGAAAATAAACATCCAATAGTAATCCCGTAGCTACCAATTTTTTTCAAATATTTAAATGAAAAAAAATTCAATTCCTTACTCAATTTACGCATATCACCTCAGCAGAACCACGGGAGCAGATCAAATAGGTAAATGATCTTAATGGTGTTGTTGTTCATGTTTTATTTATTTTCTAGCTTCCTACATAAAGTGAGCATGTGTTGATGTTTCACAATGGTTAGTAAAATCAGCTACGTACGTATTATAGTTATTTCTATTTTGGCATGTGCGTTGGAAGTGTAATTCTTAATCTGTAAGACATGTTATTTATACTTATATTATTTTTATTGACCGTTCAGTTGCTGAGTTGGCATCGCATCTGGGTCCCACCTAGTCATCGTGAGCTCAATTTATCGGCTAAGTTCTTCATCATGATACAAGCAACATTTTCCTCTTAGTGTGATTTTCAAATATTATCAGATTTTTCGTTAACACGAAAATGTTTGTCTGCCTTTTAAATAGAAAAAAACTAAAATTACTGCGTGATAAACTTCAATCGATTTAATAGTTTTATTTTTTTTAAATTTAATATAATTAGAATTTCATAATATTAAGATCTGCAAGTATCTTGAGTTTTTATTATTGTGACAGCTGTTTCGGCATTCAGGGCCGTTTTCAAACGGACTTGAACGCCGAAACAGCTGTCACAATAATAATAAAAAAAATAATTGCAGAACTAATAATCACATTATTAAATTTGTTTTACATTATTTTTTTAAAAATTAAATGGAGTTTTACGAATTAAACACAAAAACAATTAATAACATTTTTGTTTTTATCTGGATAAATATTACATAATAAGTTGTTGAAAAAACTACATGGCATTTGGTAATTTACATTAACCATTAAATGTACAGACCTGATTCCTACCTTTCCGGATGATATACAACTTACACTATATGTACATAATTTTTATTGCTTGTGCAATTTTTACTCACTTTAAAATATTTAAATATATGGGATCAAATACCAATCACCCTGTTTGATAACACAAGGCATCCGCTTAAACAATATAATTTACATTGATTATGTTCCGAGGGAACACTTCTTTGCACAATTATTCGTAATACAATTTATAATACAGTGTTACGTTATTATACCAAATTTAATAATTGTTAATTTTCACACCTCTTAAGTGTTTCCCATGACAATGGTAATTCTTTATGTTCCGTTTGGCATTATTCAGACACTTTACGAAATAAACTACGTGCCTGAAATGAAGGTACTGAATTATTTCTTCTGTGCAATAAATTATTTTTGGTAGGTATTCCCATAGTGTTTCGTAAGATGGTTTCGTAATGCCAACTGCTGTGAAACCGATTAGCAATTTAAAGGTTCGTGAGTATTTCTCTAAAATATTTGGGGTGGATAATTGAAAACACAAATTTCACACTCTGGAGAAAGATGTAATGATTTTGTGTAATCAGTCTATAAATACTGGGATTTTTCAAGTTAATTTATAAGTTCTGATTCGCCTGGTTATTTTTAGAGAGCTTTTTTACCTTTAGAAGGCATTGTTAAACTATTTTTGTGTGAAAATAACTATTGTCTAATTTTTTTTTAAATTTAATGTAAATCAAATTAAATAATGTTATTATTAAGTTCTGCAAGTATTTTTAGTTTTTTTTGTTATAATTGTGACAGCTGTTTCGGCGTTTAGGCAGTTCTAAAATGATCTCAAACGTCTTGCCACAAAAAAAAAAAACTAAAAATAACTAAACTTAATAATAACAATACTAAATTTGATTTACATAAAATTAAAAAAAAAATGGAGTTCTAAAAATTAAATACAAAAACAATTAACGACTATTGCCAGTTACATCCGATTGATATATTTACAGTAGACTGAGTGCTGTAGAAATGAGATCTTTGAGACGAATGTGTGGTAAAACCATGAATGATCGGGTGAAAAATGTTGAGATTCGTAAAGAATGCATGGCTGATATAAGCGTGGTGAGCACGATTAAGAAAGGGACGGTTAGATGGTTTGGGCATGTAGAGCGAATAAACGAAGAAAGGAGTGTGAGGAGAATATATGACGCGAATGTGAATGGAAGAAGAAGCCGGGGATGCCCGAGGAAGACATGGCACGATCAAGTGAATCAAATACTCGAGTCGGTCCATGTCAGAAGTCGGAATAACAGAAGAGAATGTATGAGGCGTTGTTTGAATGTGAATGAAGCAAGAAGTGTATGCCAAAATCGAGTTGTTTGGCGGTCCGTCCTCTCTGCCTACCCCTGCGGGGAAACGGTGTGATGGTTAGTTAGATAGTTAGTTTAGAAGATAAATGTGCCTTTCACGTAAAAAAATATAATAATTTAAAACAGGTAAAAATCAGAAAAGGCACTTATGTATGATAGAGATCGCAAGTCAAACATAAAGAATAAGCTTATGCGCAGTCGGCAAGACGCCATTCAAGATATTTTGGATTTTTTTGCAATTTTGATATAATAAAAAGTCCGTTCATTTGTTGGTTCATCTTTTGACCGCCTGCAAAGTTAAGTTTGTCAAGCTTTAGAAGACATCTAAAGATTATCAAATTATTTACTTGTCATCTACTCAAAGTACACAGCTACGGGAACGTCATTTTAAATTATTTAAATTCAATAAATATACTGGAAATATCAATAAATTAACTGATTTTGCCAATTTTAACTTTATTCCTATTAATAAATTACATTACGTCTCTTGTATTCAGAATACGAAGTCTAGTTATTAGATGAATGTTCATTTACATAATGAATTGTGAAAATTCACCAGATTTACCCATAGAATCGTGTATAAGATTAAAGGCTTCAATATAGTTTGACAAAATCTCGAAAATTTGACTCCCCAGATAATACTTTCCTTGATCTAGAAGTTGGAACTTTATATCACATATTTTTAGTTATCCCTCTATAAACAAATTTCCTCTCTCTTTTTTTAATCCCTTTTTTTTAAATTTAATGTAAATCAATCTTAATAATATCATTATTAAGTTCCGTAAGTATTTTAGTTGTATTATTATGACACCTATTTCGGCGCTCAAGGCCATTTTCGAACTGCGGTAAACGGCCTTAAACGCCGAAACAGCTGTCACAATTATAAATACCAAAATACTTGCAGAACTTAACAATAACATTATTAAATTTCATTTACATTAAATTTAAAAATAAATAAATTTAGTTCTACACATTAAGGAAAAAAAAAACATTTAATAAAATTCCTCTCTTTTATCAAGCGTTATTTAAAATTATCTCATCTCTTCTAAGTGTGAAATCGATTCAAATCTTCCATGTAATTATGAAACTCGCCAATTTAAATATAATTCCTACTGATGATGACCTAGAACACCCTTGAAAATGGGTGAAAACCAGAAACGTTGTAAAAAAACGTAGCGTACATTGATTCGGAATATCTTTAGTTCGTCCGGAGAACTCTGCATAAATGACTTAACAGCTGTAGTGCTCAATTGTATGTTTTAAGTGTGTATAATTATAGTATTGTACTAAAATTTTATCTTAAGATTTTCAATAGAAATAAGCAATTAGCTAATTGCCCAACACCACAGGCTGTATTGTTATTTAAATTCTGCAGAGGAATTTGAGACCAATTGTCATGCAAAGCAACAATACATCACAGTACGATTAGTTACCAGCATTCAGGTGTGACTGGGCCGTGCGTGCGGAGTGTTGAGTACTCGCATTCAGCGAAAGTGAAATGGAAAATGAACCTTTAACGTCGAAGAAAATGCGCCGTTAGCCAAGCGTAAAGCGTCAGAATTGATTTTATATCAATTTTCAACGATAATAATAAAGCAGTTTTTTTAATGATCGATCAACACAAGAGTGTGAATCAAATCATAAATTACTAATTAATGCCTATTTTCGTTGCACTATTGGATGAAAGCTTCTTTCAACTTCCTCTATACGGTACCACAACACTTCTACTGGTAAAATGACGCATATGATTAAAATATTTTAAATTTTTTGACAGATATTGAAGAAATATAAATAACATAATACTATACAGTACCATTTTACATAATCTGTTTTTTTTTTAAAGTATAATAAAGGTGCTTTGTATGGTGTTTTATGATGTGCCGTGTAAGGTAGGTTTGAAGAAGTGATACTGTGAATGGAGTGTTGTGTCGTGACCACCTCACCAGAAGAACCTGTGCTGAGGTGTTCACGTGGATGTGTTAAATGTGGTACAAGTATTGATGTGTATTTATTAGTTTTATTTGGTATTTTAGTTTTGCCTTGTAAAAGAGAATTACGTATTAAATCTTAAGGGAAATACATTTTTTGTTTTTGTTTTGATTACAGTAGGCAAATCTTTAAAAAAATAAAAATCATGTAATTATAGATACTTTCGATTAATTTTTTTTTAATATAAATCAAATTTTATAATATTATTATTTAGTTCTACAAGTATTTGAAGTTTTTATTATTCTGACAGGTGTTTCGGCGATCAAGGTCATTTTCAGGTTTGATAAAAAGTAAAAATAAAAACTAAAAATACCTGCAGAACTTAATAACAACATTATTAAATTAGATTTACATTAAAATAAGTGGAGTTCTACGAATTAAACACAAAAATAATTAATAATTTTCGACTAAGTTTGATAATATTAAAGTGTAATGGAAAAAGAGAGAAGCAACTATTAAATAAGTAAAGTATTTTATGTATCGGGTTATGTTTGCTTTGGTTTTATCATGTTTTGAATAACATGAATTCCCTTGTTTTTTTAATCCAGGCTGTGACATATTTTTTGAGATTAATTGTAGATATTATATTTACAGTTAGTAGTTGATTCAGAGTGGTGGCCATGCAAATATAAAGTTTGATTGCGTAATACTTAAGCCTCCCAAAACAGAATTTCTATCGATATTTTAAAAATATCCCTTAAAAATTGGAGATTTTATGCACTTAAATTTTTTTTATGGAGAAAATCTCTGATCAGTCAACAGACTGAAAATGTAATTTTATGAAATTCTCTCGATAGAATAAAATCGTAAAGTATGCTCCGAAAAAAAAACAAAAACGGTTTTGTTCTTTTATTTAACATGTATTAAATTTGAAAAAAATCATATTGGTTTTTTAAATACTACTTAACACATTTGTCTTGAGATTTTTGATCTATCTTAAATATGTCGCGCTTTATTAATATTTTTACAATTGCCACTTACGCCCATTTATTCTAAACGCCATTCATATTGGCGGGCTCTTTCTATCTTTCGAATGTTCATATCTGCTATTCAACAGCGGTCAGTCGGGAGTCAAAGCCCATGCTAGACAGACCTCTTGCCTAATCTAAATTCTCGAGAGATTAATGCTGGGCCTTAAAGTGGTTTTGCCCGTGTGAGGTGTGTGTGTTATCGGAATATTCAGGGTTTTATTTGTTAAGGATCTGGTTTTTATTGCAGTTTTAGGTTGGCATGTATACTGTTGTAATATTTTCTATGTTTTGACGATATGCGCTAACCTTTAGCAGATATCTAACAAAAATCAATCAATATTGTGAATCCGAACTAAGTATAAATCAGAATTCTATTTACCCGAAACAACAACTCGATCGAAGAATGCTGGTGTCATGAAATATGCACATCTTCGGAATTTCTAGGTCAACTACAGCATTTCAGCAACGCCAATTCCATCATCTCTGAAATATCCACTAAAGGGTAAACGAAATGTGACACGCGCTTACTACAGATGGCGCTTATTTGAATATTTTAGATAAAATCCTTATAGCGCATAATGGTTTTAAATATTGAAATTAATTATTTATTGGCGGATGTACACACGAAATATGAAATGGAATATATTGTTATTGTAAGTTTATCTCACGTCGTTAAAGAAATTTATTAAAAAATACTGTATATATTAGTGTTACAATAATATACTGGATTTTAATATGTATCTTGAAAGACTTGAGCCTTAAACCTACAATCACAATGTATTCCACTTCATATTTAATGTGTGTACAACGTTGTTTAAATTTGCGCCATCTGTCAGCGCAATTTACTTTTCATTTATCCTTAAGATAAATCAGACGAATTTTAAATTCAATTGACAGCTTGACATAAATATTGCGAAATTAAATTGGAGTTGCATGAGTTACGCTGCAAGCCGGACTTGGGACAATACAGCTGATCCAATAATTTTTAATGGCGGCAGAAAATAAAATATTTCCTTGCTCAGATATCCGAGTTTCTCACCAATTAAATGGGACCCCGTTTGGCCAAACGAAAAAGGTTCTGGTTTCGAAGGCTTTGCGCTGCTTGGACATGGTTTAGTTCTCGGATATTTTTTTACAAATCACTTTGCTTATAATCGCTAGATGGCACTGATCTGTGAAAAATTCTATTATTTCTATTTGACATTATATTATGAAAAAAATCTCAATAGATTTAGTATTCAATTTGTGTTACACTCATAATGGGAGTGACATGAGATGGAAAAAATAGGGGGAGGTTCAGAAGAAAAGGTGAAAAAACTTCCATAATACTTTATTTCTGATTACTTCATGATATAACGTAGTCCATTTATATTATCTATTCTGGTTCTTTTTTAAGGGCGAGGGGACGTCGGAGCGGAATTATTTATTATTTCGAAATATTGATAGTATTATTACGCAATACGATAAACATAATGTTTTTAAATAGAAAAATATTCATCAATTTTTTTATAAATTTCCACCAGCATTTATCAAAATCTAATCAGAAATATTACTTTTTCTGACCGTCCTATTGTATGTTTTACAAAATATTTAAAATATAAATATGATTCTTAAAGTGGAGAAAAATATTTTCAATCCTTTCTCGTTACGCTTGTGTAAATAAACTTAACCAAAGATTTATAATCCGCATTACAAAAAAATAAAAACACTAAAATTACATAGTGTTTATGAAAAAATTAAACTACACACTCTTCTTTTTTTAGAATTTATCTCATCGACACGTTGAAGAAAAACCTTCCCAGCATTTTTTAAGGATATTCACCTTTTTAAATGTTTTTGTAAAACATGCGAGGAACGGTCAGAAATGTGTAATATTTCTGATTTTATTTTGATAAATTCTAAGCCCATACAAATAAAAAAAAAACGTAATAAATATTTTTCTTCTTAAAAACACCATGTTTATCGTAATGCACAATAATATTATCATTATTTTGAATTTATAAATAATAACTTTCCGACGTCTCTCTCCCCGTTAAGGAAAATTCCTTATCCCTTTCCTTGGGCTTAAATACCTCTTGCTTAACTCTAGTTCCGGTTCTTTCAAATGATAGCTGTCATTCAGTGAACGACATTATTTAAAAATATCGATATTTTTGTAGTTTTAACATAATAAAAAATCAATATTATCGTAATTATTGAATTTGAACATTGTTAGCGAGTCGTTTATCGCATATTAGTGCTATTAAGTTAACCGAATTAAACGAAATTGCGAAGTTTGTAAAGTACCCATGCGAAACGAACTGTCAGATAAAAGTGATTTAAATTCTAAAAAATATAATAAATTACACGTGTTAAGTAATATGTGTGATGCACCTGTAAAGCACAAGGTCCTTTATAAATGTATTGCCATTGACATGTAATCGAAATTGTAGTTAAGGAAAAGGATCATTCCTTTTCCTTGGCGTTAAAGAATTCTTACTTGAGAGACATAGCATAAAAATCCTGAACAGATTGTTAAGATCGAAAACACAAATTGATGACATATCTTCAAGGGCGATACTGAGAGTATCTTCAGAGTGGAAGATACTCTCAGTATCGCCCTGGTGAAAGACCACCATTCAGAATTGAAACGTTGCTTGAAATGGCTTTTAGCCGTGTTTGGTGACCAGATCTGAATAGCCAGGTATTTCCCTATTTCCCTACCTTCCTCTTCCCCTTCTCCTTCCCCTCCCAATACCTTCTGCCTCACAACATTCCCCAATTGGGAATGCAATAGTCTCACTGGCTCCTGACGGTTGGGAGCAGTTGGGACTCTTATGCGGTATTCATATAAAAAAATATAAAAAAGTGACGCAAGGTTTTGAACCAAAACTTTTAAAAAAATTACATTATATTATAATGCATTTTATATTTTTAAAAGACATAAATACACCTTTTAACGAAAAAATACGTTATTTTAAAAAGTACCTTACTAGATAGCAATGACCTTTTTATTCTTTCACTACTTCTAGTGATATTTGCCGCCATGGTATATCTATGCCTCCGCCTGCTGCTGTGTATTGTTTATGTTTGTTACATTGTTAACTTATAATTAACATTGTTTGTTATATTATTTACTTATAATTTATATTGTTTATTACATTATTTACTTATAATATACGTTGTTTGTTGTACTATTAACTTACTTCATATTTAGTTTTTTCTCTTGTTAAAACTACACGAATAATATTATTTTTAATGGATGTGTTTTGCTAAATACACTTTTAAAAAATCAGTTCCTCTACACCTCATATATATTGTGATTGGAATAATTTTTTGTTTGTCCTCGCTGGGTTTCGAACCCGAGATCTCTAAACTCATGTGTCAAATCAATGATTCGTACGTTTGATGAGCCGAAATAATAACTCCATTGAAAAATAAAATGACTTTAATAATATGTATTCATATAAATCAGCAAACGCCGATTTTGAATATATAACTTTTATTATGTATAATTAATTATATGTACAATTTTTAAATCATTATTTAAAAGTGAAAAAAAATCATCTCATCAAAACACCTTGTCATGTTGGTACCATTGCATTTGGAACATCTGACGTCACGCGTGCGTTCTGTTTTTGGATTAGTTGAACATTTTTATTTTTCCATTTTGTTTTGTATTTTAAACAGGTGTTTTTTTTTAGTTTTGACGAATTTAAACTTAATTTGGTTAACTTTAAGCTCTATAATTTTTGTTTAATATAAAAAAAAACTTATTGATGAAAGAAATTAGAGAATTCATGAGCAAAGATACTCTCAGTATCGCCCTAGTGAAAGACCACCATTCAGAATTGAAACGTTGCTTGAAATGGCTTTTAGCCGTGTTTGGTGACTAGATCTGAATAGCCAGGTATTTCCCTACCTTCCTCTTCCTCTTCTCCTTCCCCTCCCCAATACCTTCTGCCTCGCAACATTTCCCAATTGGGAATGCAATAGTCTCACTGGCTCCAGACGGTTGGGAGCAGTTGGGACTCTTGTGCGGTATTCATATAAAAATAAAAAATAAACTAATTATCAATACGGATATTACGATAATGTTAATGCTCAATACTATTATTTTTCTTATAGTTATAGTTTCTAAAAAGTTTCGTAAGTTTATTACGTATGTAAATGTATGGTTTACTATGATATTGTTTTGACATTTGACAATATAACCTCAAAACTGGTCAAAATTGAGCGACCATACATTTGATGCGTTTCGTTGTGTTTTGAAAAATTAAAACATTGAACATTATTTTAACTATGAAAACTAAATCTAGAAAAAATCGTAATATACTTGTATTTAAGTTTGAACGTCATTATAGACAAAAAAAATAAAAAAAATCACTTTTCCTTTATTCGAGTTCCTTATTAATAATTGCTTCACGTGGATCATTGGGGACAGGAAATACATGTTTTTTTTATGTCATGTATATTATCGAGGTTTCCGACTCACATAACATTGTAATTTTTTTAGGAAGAACATTTCTCCTTGTATTTGAAAACTGAATATTTTTAACATATTTCATAAATTTCAAGGACGGTGATAACTCAGGCAAAAATAATCGGCAAAAAATGCGATGGCTTATATTCGCGTAACATAACAATAATTGGTCGACACGTGTCGTGTGTACCAGGAAAAAAACTCTCGTGGTTGTGGTTATGTATGAACATGGCGCATATGTTACATTATATTATTATATACTTATTGTCTGACATTTAATAGTAGACAAAAAATGAAGGCGATGCGATCGTTTAAGATGTTTTAAATGGTATCACCAAGATTGCTCATGTGAAAATGATATTTAAAAAAAAAACAATGGGTCTAATTGCATTTGTTCAGAAATTAGTGGTACCTTCCAAAAAGAGATGATTCTAAGATAATTTCATGTAAAAAAAATATTATTTAACGCTTTGCAAGGAAGTTGGAAATGCGAATTTTTCGAATTTTTAAAAATATATATAGAAATAACCATTTATTAGATGTTAGATAAATAAAATCAATAAAAATCAATTCAACCTATCAAAATCATAAATTTAAAAAAAAATGTGAAAAAATTAATTATGATGTTTTGCATTGTTTCTTTAAATCAAACTGTCAAGTGCGAATACGTGAAAACATTTGAACGTAAAGAACACATTTCAAAGACGAAGTTAGTAGCTTTGTGTTGCCATAGTAATAAAATTTTGTAGTTCAAAAATAATAAATATCTACAATTAAATCCCAAGATCACTCATTCAGAAAAAAAAGCGAATGAAATTTGATGGCATTTCAAAATATCTAATTTGTTTAGGTAGGTACTAGATAAGGTTTATTTTATTACCGTAAGTAGGTACTGAATTGAAAATAAACATCCGTTTTTTTAACTGTCTGCAATGGAAGGACAAATTCTAATTCTCGAACACGCGAATGTTGTTTTCAAGCGTGTGAATTTCTAATATGTGTCAAAACGTAAGATTGATGATTTTGGATAGTGACAAAAAATTCAAATTTTTGCTTTGAATCGAACTTTTTCTTCACCATATTTCTTTTCTGAATTTTGTAGAGGTTCGAATCAAAAGGTTTATCTGAAATCAGTTTCCAAGATAACAAGTATGCAATAACAATAAAACACGGTGAGAACTTGTGTTAAGTTAGCACCCTTTTGGAATCTTCCAGTAATTTGAAGAATTTCAAAGAATCTTCCAGAATCATCTTTACTCGTCGAGAAAGTTCTATTTTCAGTACTTTCTTTTATTTTTGTTTCATTCCTTCCTTGTTAGTTGTTTGATTTCATGAGGTGCAAATTTACTGTTTTATATAGAATGATGTATGTTGGATTGAAATAAAATGAGTTAGTGGACATACCTTTGCAAATCCTTGGATTTATTCCAGTTATGATCAAATGAAATGTATAACCTGAAGCAGTGATGAGTGCCATGAATTATCTGGTTGTTAAGGTTAAAACTATTAAATTTAAACATAAGTAGCACAATTAGAGTTGCAACCAACAGATACTTAGGATTGGTGCTTATGTTATGAAAGTGCACATAACGACACTAATTACTTATAGACAATTTTTTTAACAATTAACATAAAATTTTTCCACGAGTAACAAGCACTCTTATGTTTAAAGTATATTCTTAATTCAAACATCGTTTTCGTATGACAAATACGGAAATTCAAAAGATATTTCTTTTGAACGCGATGGATGTGGCTATGTACGTCGTTTTCAAAGTTGCGTCAAATATCACGAGTGTGGATGAAATGACACTACGTTTACTCGTTTACACTTCGATAGGACCTAATACGAAAGGACCTACTGCTAGAAGGTTGTCATTCATACTGATGTGTTGCTACGTTCGCTATCTCACTTTCCATATTAACGTTTTAAATTTTCGGGAAACAATGAAATAATATTTATTTCAATTGTGTTCGTAATACAATTAGATCTTTCTCAATTACAATTATTGTATCACGTATAATATGAAGTAATTTGCGTGTATTTACGAATAAAATGTAACTTGTGTTTTCCGCGTTACTTTTACTGATATATGCCGTGTAATGGAAACAATTTTTCATCCCACAGGAGGGCATTTTGGCAATTATTTTTTGTAATTTGTTTAGAGCTAGCAGACGACCTCACGCGGCACGTGACAGTTTAATACTGGTTTAATACTAAATCAAAGTACGACAATTGCCGTATCGTTTGCTGGGCGCTTTGTGAGCTATATATACAACGTGTCTATTGTTTGTAATGTCATTGCGTACAAATCTAACAGTGATGTTCTTGAGAAACCTAATGAGTTATAGCCTTTTGTTTTGCTTACGCCGACTTATAATTTTTAGCAAAAAACGGAGAACAGGAGTACAGCTTGGCAATAAAATGTTGACATTTAATAAAATGGATGTAAATTTTTTTATAAAAATTATCTTATTGCGTAAGAATATTATCATTTATGTAATTATTCAAAAAATTAAAAAACATAAACCATAACATTAGCCACTCATCTCACTAGAACAGTCCTGCGATTATAATATATAAAATATATAAAAAGGAATAACATATCATCAAAGTTATTAGAACTACAAAATCTACAGTAAGTTGAGCAGTACATTTATAGATGACAACAATAGA
>JAHDVE020004482.1:0-33272 GCA_022606495.2 Halesus radiatus
TATTGATGAGAACCTGGAATCGTGCCTAAAATTAAAAACAACAAGATACAAACCTGATATACTCAAACTTTCTAAGGATATATAAGGACATTGTTTGCATTATGTGTTTGTCATTGTCTTGATTTAAATTTATGGATACCTTACTTTATACTATTTTTTAACAATAAATAAAATCATTATAAACTATGAAATCAAGTTTTATTCAGCGCACCCGTAATTTAAATGAAGATCTAAAATAATAATAAAGGTTTACTAAATTAATAAACAGATTTGGCTGTCAAATTTTGTTTTAATTGTTGTAATGTACATATTTGGATCTTAGGTGAAAAAGTTTGCCGACCACTGAGATAAGATACCTATATAAGTTAAGATAAGATAATTAATCGCCACTGCTAATAAATATTTTAATTGATAACAACATGTAATGATATGATAAAAGATAACTCCATATCAAAAAATGGTTCAATTATAATTTAGGGTTTTAAATCATTTTAATGTAAAGATTTTTTCATCACAGTTGTCATAAATTTAAACACTTTATCGCTATTTTAATATATTTTGATCGGAATGTATTTGTAATTTTCCATAGTTCATCAGAGTGCGAAATAAATCAAAACATTACTCACTGTTGGCGGGATTACCTGCTGGTAAATCTAAGACGTTGAGGCTTTCACGATGAACGGTGATTATACTGATTATCAACACCTGTTAAGCTACAGCCTACCCTTGGTCAAGGAGCATTGGACGCCATTAGTCTATGTGTAGCATTGTAATATAAATCTCATTATAACACGGGTGTATCGGATGTAGTTATTTATTTAATTTTAGTTTATGCTGAATTTATGTTTGTGTTCATTTAATGGTCATGTGGCTTCATACTAGGCATGATGAAGCGAAATTCGTGGAGTTGAAACTTAGAAGGGCAGGCGTAAGCACTTCTCTTCTTCGTTTTAACGCGACTGAATGACATTTTTCGTGACGTGACGCTACTGACCGTAAACAGGACATTTCCCCGACAACCCGTCAATCCTACCCCTGGCCTAGCGACGGTCTCAGGTTGGGACCTGATTAGTCGGGCCATTTCATACACTCCCAAGCGAGCTCTATTTTTACTATTTTTGATAAGTATAAACCTTTGTGAATGATTCTCGCGGAAACGATGGCAGGTTTTGATGATTTTTGCAAACCTGTAGTGGGATCATAAGGTGTTAATGTGTTTATCATATATATATCTAAACTGTATTATAATCCAGCAGCAAAGTTTCACCACATAACTTTGCTGGCAATTAAATTCTGGTGGGAAGCGAGAAGGGTTTATTCGAAGCCCAAAGTAGAAGAACATAACCTGATTTTTTGATCTAGTAGATTCAAGATTGTTTCTGCCCCCTGCGGACCGTGAAATAACTCGCCGGACAAACCACCCGCCAAGCCGTACGTCTGTGGCATGGTATCGCAGGGAAGTATGAGACAAAATCACAAAACTTGAAAAATCAGTGTTTTATCACCATCGGATTGACACCTCTACTTCGCCTTAGCCTGCCTGCTTGCTTCTTCACTGGATCTTCTGGTTGAATCGGACTTCTCTCTTCACTACCTGGCCCTCTCCTATTCTGGATCCTGCCATTCCTCTCCAAGCAAAAGTTGAACGCCTTTCTCAAGGCTCCCCTACCTAGTTCCTACCCTTTCCTGAGGCGCTGAAGCAGCCAGCCCGGCCACTTCTTCTTCTTCGAATTTTCTTCGGTATTTACAGAACCGGTGCCGTACAACGGGGTTTTCTTTTTATTAAGCTTTGAGCGAATTCGATAGGTGATAAGTATAATGTATAATTAATTATTTCGTGATGAGATTGCTTCATGCAAAACTGTTATTATATCTGTCTACAGAATCAAGCCAGCAATCGTCAACATCTGTAGCAAAATCGTCAGCAGGAAAAGCATCCGACAGTGAGAAGAAGAACATCGAGGATTTCTTCACCGTGGTGGCCCCCAAGGGGCGGATGGCCGACAAGCACGCTGCCTCTGCCCCCTACCACATCTTCTACACCACCATCACCGACTCTCCGCAGACCCACACCCAGCCGCTGTCCATCACATTCCAAGGTTTGCTATTAAACATTGAAATCATTTGTGTGAATTAAGTGCTACTCTTATAACTTTAGTTTGTTTTAAAACCAGCAGCAATAGATTTGTGCTAAAATTTGTGTATTTCGAAATTCTTTCTTGATCAGATAAACAATTTCATTGCGTAAGAGTCAAAAGGTCTTCACTTTTCACATTTCTAGGGATTATACATTCAGTGATATTAAAAGGCAACTGGTTTACGTGCGTCCGAGGATCCAAAGGAAATTGATCAGATTTGAAAATGGCACAATGGTAACTACACCCATAGATTTCATAACATGTACAT
Source organism: Halesus radiatus (assembly GCA_022606495.2). Lineage (NCBI taxonomy): Eukaryota > Metazoa > Arthropoda > Insecta > Trichoptera > Limnephilidae > Halesus > Halesus radiatus. Next base: position 2,407 of record JAHDVE020004482.1, read on the forward strand.
ATATTATCATTAGCTATATTAAAAAGCATTCTGCTACGAAATCCAATGCTTTCGCGTTATACAGGGTCTGTCGCAAAAGTATCAAGAAAAAAATTCCTGACTGCGCTAGAAGGGGTAGCGGGATGCGCCGAGTGGTGGGGATGGTAGGGGTGAGTCGCAGCTACCAAATCAGTCCTCTCTGAGCAACGGTAGAGCTAGAATAGTGATCCTCGCAAAGTGTAATTTGTCGTTGTGTCGGAAATCAAGATGCAACGTTTGCTGGAGGAGTGAGCAGCCATCAAATTCTGCATTTGGCTGAAAAAAAAACCGTCTTCGAAACCCTGGCCATGATTCGGGAAGCCTTCGGAGATGAAGCCATGTCACAGGCAAGGGTTTACGAGTGGCACAAACAATTCCAAAACGGCCGGGAATCAATTGAAAACGATGTCAGCGTTGGACGACTGTCAACTTCCAAAACTGATGACAATGTCATGAAAGTGAGGGAAGTGATACAGTCTGAGTGTCCGTCCTTAAACGGTTGCTCGAAAGGATTCGTCGCGTTCGACAGGAGATCGCCAAAACCTGGATTTTGCATCACGACAATGACCCCTCACACTCAGCTCTCGTCGTCCAGGAGTTCCTCGCTAAGCATAGCGTGGCAGCACTGCCGCAACCGCCATACAGTCCCGACTCCTTTTTGTTTTTGCACCACCGGACTTCTTTTTGTTCCCCCGCATCAAGCGATCCCTAAAGGGACGCCATTTGGAGACGTTGGATGGGGTGAAAACCGCTTCGACGAAGTGCCTTAAGGGGGTTCCGTCTTCTCCCTTCCAGGGTGCCTTCCAAGAGTGGAAGAAACGCTACCAAAAGTTTATTGATGCCCAAGAGGCGTATTTTGAAGAATATTAATTGTTTGTGCGTTTATTGGCAATAAATTGTCTGAAAAAAAAAATTCTCAATACTTTTGCGACAGACCCTGTATATAGTGTTCAATCAATCTAAGTGTAAAACTTGCGAAAGTATTTTATTTTATTTATAGTCCTAAAAAGGCCTATACGTAAAAGGTACATTAAAACATAATGTATATACGTAGGAGAATATCTGTTTTATATAGGAAAAATAATACTAAATCTAGATGCTATTATAAAGTATTTACAAAATGTAGGAAAATATGTGCAAAAATAGTGGCAATGGAAATTTGACTTTTTTTTTTAGTTATTTATTTAGTTTAAAGAAATACATAATTATTTCACTTTCTTAACTTAACTATATACATATTATATTAATTATATTAATCTCGGTTGGCACTAACAGCAGTTGTTAGCAGTCCACAATGGAGTGCTGATACCGACCCTGATGTATGGCAGTGAGGCATGGAATTAGCAGAGAAAGGATAAAAGGATGAAAGTAAACTGAATGCCGTAGAAATGAGATCTCCGAGACGAGTGTGTGGTAAAACCATGTATGATCGTGTGAAAAATATTCAAATTCGTAAAGAATGCAAGAGAATGTGTGAGTCGATGTATGAATGTGAATGAAGCAAGAAGTGTATGCCAAGATAGAGTTGTTTGGCGGTCCGCCCTCTCTGCCTACCCCTGTGAGGAAACGGCGTGATGGTTAGTTAGTTAGTTAGTTTTAGTTTTAATTAACTACGTACATACAAATTATTATTAACCTATTTTAATACTTTTATTATATATCATATTACTTAATATTACATTATATTATTTATATACCTTACATATTATTCTTATATTACACATTATTCCCATTATACATTGTTATTTTGCTCACTTATTTTGGGATTGAACAGTTTTTTTTTTTTAAATTCTCTCACTCGATTCTCCGTTTTCAGGCAATCGGGAAGGAGATTATATATACTCGTATATATATATATATACACCCTCATGGCCTATGTTTCTTTTACCACTTTCAGTCTTTACTGTATTTGTGTACAATTTATTATGTTGTCTTGTGTAGTGTTCGTGTACTTGTGATGTTTTTATAAATGCTGTGTTCGTGTGTTTAAGTCCATTTTGTATTTTGTAAATTAATAGATATATATTATATTCGTACAGTTTTCTGATTTTCAGAAAGTTCATTTCTTGGGATAGCTTTTTTGTGGGAGTGTCTGGGTTATAATTGAAAAGTTTTTTTTTTTTAAACTTTATTCTGTGTTATTTGTAATTCGTTCCAAGTATATAATGTGTGTATTTCCCCATATTTCTATTAGGTAATTTAGGTGGGACTGGATTAAACTAAAGATAGGCCCATCTTAATGTGTGTCGGTAGAAGATGAACTATTCTACCAAATACACTAATTAGTGGAATGATTTTTTCTTTTAGTTTTTGTATGTGTTGTTTAAAGGACAAGTGTTTATCAATATATAGGCCCAGGTATTTTTCACTATTTAAAATGTGTGGGTTTCTTTCTTCTATTTGTTTTGGTTTATGAATCGACGTTTTTATTTTTGGTGAAATTAAGATCATGTAACCAGATTTTTATTAATTGTTGATATGTTTTTAATTAGCCAATTGTTTAATATATTGAGATCCAGTTGAGATTTTTCTACTAAAATTTCCAGGTTTTTGACAAAGTAAAATATTGCAGTGTCATCTGCGTACAAGAATATTTCGCCATTTAGATTTAATTGACATATATCATTTATATATATTTGGAATAAAAGTGACCCCATTATGGAACCATGAGGAACTCCATAGTTTATGCTATTGAGTTGACTGTTTTTACCTCCTATGCTAACATATTGTTTTCTATTGTTTAGGTAAGATTTGATAAGTTTAAGAGCAGGACAAGTTACACCTGTTTTTTCTATTTTTTTAAACAATATTTCATGACTCACGGTGTCGAAGGCTTTTTAGAAATTTACTAGAATTGCTATGACATAATTTCCATTATCTATGCCGGTTTTAAGGTTATTTATAAGGTCATTAGTTGCAGAAAGAGTGCTTGATTTTTTTTTAAACTGTATTGTTTGGCACATAAAAATGTTTTTTTTTTTAAGAAAGTTATTTAACCTATCGTATATTAATTACCCTTTCGTATATTTTTGATAAAATCGGTAGGACAGAGATGGGGACTTAATAATGCAGTATTATGAAGCTCTTTACCCTCTATAAACTGCCAGAAAGTAAAGTTGTGGTTGTGTAAATTTAAAAATGTCTGTAATATCTTCTCTATATATAAAAATGAATGTTTGTCTCACTGTCTGTCCTCGATTTCCACAACACAGAAAATAACAGTTTGTTCTTATTTAGTGCCAGGAAGGTTTAGAGAGTAGTTTGAATGAAACTGTTACTATAATGTTTTTAAATTATTATGAAAAACATTGAACCCGCCATGTTATATTGTGGTTAGCTCATAGATATACCACTCTGGTTAGCCACAGATTACATATTCAAAAGAAGAAGGTTTGTTTCGGTAGAATATTTTCAAAATGGAAAATACAAATTAAGACGTATTTTGACAAAATAAATGTTTGGAATGAAATAAAATTTTCAAATCGTTTCTATTTTTAGAGATAGTAATAGTCGTCAAAAGGCATTACTTTCGCTGTCAAATCATTTATGGCATCCAAACGACAAACAAGAATTCACAACTTATCAGCTAGTTTTAAATATAAATTTACCGTTAAGGCTGTATAACCAGCCGGAAAGAATTTGTAATTCACTCCAAAACGGTTATCGCGCTTGGCGAGAGATAGGGAAACCACAGTAACGTCCTGTAGAGCTGAACCGACGTTTTATATAGTGTGGTTCTGATGAAATTATTGATGAATTCTCGGTTCCGGCATTTTTACCGAATAAGTTGTCATTTGGGTCTTGGTTATGGAAGTGCGTAAACATGAACAGGAAATAACCACAAATATAGCATTATCCATCTACCACGATTTATTCCATATACAATTTACAAATAATATGTACCTACATTCAAAATGAAAACCGGGAAGATGTCATTTTTTTAATTGTTAATCCTACAAATAGTGGAACTAAAAACAAAGTGTTTTTTATTTAATAATAAATATTTATATTTTTAACCTGTGATAATAGATAATTCAAAATTAATATTAAAGTAAATTGATAAGCAATTGAAGGCGCCATATTTTAACACTTTGTTTATTTCCGCCATTTTGGATATTATAAACATAAAGAAAGCAATCTGTATAATTAATATAACATACATGAGAAATTTATTCAAATTTTAGCAACATACATGGTGTCCGAAAACTAGCAGTACAATCAGGAAACTGGTGAATCTACATCACATTTGGAGTCGATTTGGTGGTATTTTAACTTATTTTGTGGTAACTTTTTTTGGTTTGAGTTTTTGTTCACGAGTAAATTGACTCCAAAGTTGAAATTTTTTAGGATAATTTTGAAAAAAAAAGGTCGCTAGCAGGTTACTATTAGCTGTTGATTGTCTTTAGAAATGCGTTGAAGTGTAGATACGCCTACAAAAGTTTTTGTTTATGGTTAGTTGTTGAAAAATGGGACAAAAGAAAAAAAACTTAATAAGTGTTTAAAAATGAATAAATATTGTTTTTTTGGGTTCTCTATCTGATGTAGATTCCCCAGTTTCCTGCTTGTACCACTAGTTTTTGGACACCTATTATCGAAGACGCCATATTTTGAAGGTTTATGTTCGCCTCTTGGATTTTGGATTAAGTCTTTTAACATTATATCTATTGATTCCGGTGCAATAATCTATGAAATAAATAATAGTCCAGTAACTTGAAACATCCGAGCTTGCATAAAATGGGGTAGTTATGGTTTTTTAGTATATTGTATTTAGTAAAGGCCCAACGATAAATCCATTTTTTTCAACCACGTCAGATATCCGGACTCTTTATCATTATGCCTTTATCATATAAAAATCATTACTACCCCATCTGATGCAAGGTAGGATGATTCAAATTACTGGACTATTATTTTGACTACATTACGAGTTGCACAAAAGGATTATTTATAATTTTTCACATAATACATCATTAAACTCCTTGGCATTTTGTAATAAAACAATGTCTAAACGCTTCTACACCCTATACAAATAATATAGATTCATCATAGCACTTGAGATTAAAAGACAGCAGAATTAAAACAAGGAATCATTTGAAATGATAGATCATAACTAACTTATATTTATCTGCAATCCAAAATAAAACATATATCACGCTTACTTGAAATCATTTGTAGTGACATATTACACGTAAACCTACTCCAATCCGTATTCCAAAATTCTTATAAGTTATTGCTAAATAACAAAGTACTAACGTACCAATTAATACAAAAGAAGGCAAAAGAGAAATCTGCCTATATCTGCAGATAAATATGTATTTTAATTAAATTATATTAGGGTCACAACATTCCCGCTTGTACCACGAATTTTCGGATACCGTGTATAAAAGGTAATGTAAGCATGTAACTCGCGCAACGCCGGGTATTAATACAAGTCTATTATAAAGATTGGTTAATAATAAATACCCACGGTAATTACAGTTGAATCGGCCACCATAATATCCTCGATGCAGGTCCATAATATATATATATAGATATATATATGTATATGCTTTCGAAAAACAATTCATTTCATTCTTTCCCGTGAAAATTATACAACACGTAATAATTGCTAGATTATTTAAAAAATTATAAGTATGCATAGTAAAAAATGTGAGTGAATACGTTGATTCATTCGGACTACCTACATATAAGGTCCCTGCATTATTAAATATCGCTAACCAATGTTTTCTACAAAAAATTGCTTCCAAAAATGTTCTTACTTTGTGATTTGTGTTTTCTGGTGAAAGATTTCTAACTTTCTGTCTTTTTCTACCCATTATTAACCAAATAATTGTAGAAAAATGTTGTTAATCAGAGGGCTGCGAAGACACGTCTATCTACTGCAAATTTGGCCGGCATAACTAATTTTAAAAAAAATCTAATTATATGTAATTATTTAATAATATCTAAGTAAAGTAGGTGTGCAAAATTTTTTGATATATATCGATTTGTACGTCCGTAAATAAATAGACAAATTGAAGGAGTTTCGTAGCAAAACACATGCTCTTAATTTTTTATGAATGATTTTATTTAAGGAAAAGGAATTTCAGAAATCAGGCCCAGCTAGATAATGTATTGATTTATAATACTGTATCATTAGACTATATGAAATATTTGTGTTTTATAACAAAAGAAGAACTTTATTCCATAAAAATATATTAATACTTTTTCAAAATTTCAACTTTCCTATACTAAATAAAATAACAATCTTTCAAAATCAATTTATGTTTTTTTTGTAGAAAAGAGTCGATACGTTTAGAATTTGATTAAAAAATGACTATTTTTCAGTTGTGTCTGGTTACATCGCTCTAAATCAGTTAACAGGTGTTTTAATCGAAAATCACAAATCAGCTAGAAATCACAAATCTTTTTTCAAAGAATCAAAGTGAATATTTTTGTACTGGAAAAAAACGTTAAATCGATTTTGCATTATAATAAAATTATTTTATTTGATAAAGAAGTTTAAAGTTGGTACAAAACTGATATATGAATATACAAAAGTGTTACAGCTGTACTTACAAGTGTAATGATAAAGAATAAAATGAAATACAAAAATAATACTTGTGTAATACTAAAATAATAGACTATGATTATAGTAAGAGTTCTTTAATTTCAAATTTGTATTTCAGTTATCCAGATTTAAAAATATCCGCAGAACAATATTTATTAATTGAGTGGGGATGAACTTGTTTTTTGTAGTAAGCAAAGCGATTCGGAAAGAATGAGGGCGTTTCTAATATTGTGTGATTTAACAAGATGCAGTGCTTCTATGATAGCTATGCATTCAGCCAAGAAAATGGAGCATTCTTTGGGAAGTTTATGAAGGAGACTCATTTTCCTGTGTGGAACATACACACTGGCCCCACAATGGGAGTCCTAACTGATTTTGGAACCATCTGTGAATAATTTTATATGTTTTGGCCAATTGTTTCCAATGATTTTTTTAATTTCTACATTATTTGATTGAGCTGAATTGTTAATTTTTTTTTGCTTATTCCTATAAACTGGTGAACCTTGGGATAGAAAGTAAGGCTTTCATAGGGATCGAGTATAAAGGAAGAGATTCATTACGGTAGATGTTGGTGGGTATATCCAGTGAACAATTATTATGAAAAATTACACCTAGATCTCTAATTTGGGATAATTTTTCAACGGTTAATGTTATTTCTGTATGGTTTGACATATTTTTTATACGTAAATACAGTTTATATTTATATTCACACCACTCATATAACTTTACAAAATTATTTTGTATTACGTGACAGATCATCAGCGAATAGGAGAAAGTGAACATCATCAAAAATATCAACAATATCATTAATAAGTAGCATAAAAACTGTAGGTCCCAGGTGAGACCCCTGAGGTACTCCACTGGACCCCTCAAATAGATCAGATTGGTAATTTTGTATCATTACTATGAGTTTTCTCGAATTTAGATAGCTTGCCAACCAGCTCAAGATATTTACCACTTATTCCCATTGCCTTTAGTATGCTTATAAGTATTACATGTGAAAATTTATTAAATGCCTCGCTAAAGTCAGTATAGATTGCATCCATTTATAATATTTTATTAGTGCAATCAACAATTTTTTGTTCATGTATAATTAAGTTAGTGAGAGTGGATCTACCTTTTACAAAGCCATGTTGGTATGGGGTAATTACTTTATTAGCTTCAGAGCTGAATTCAGATAAGAACAATGATTCGAAAAGTTTAGGTCCAAAGTGGAAGAAACTTTCAGTATCACCCTGGTGAAAGACCACCATTCAGAATCGAAACGTTGCTTTAAATAGATTTAACCATCTTTGGTAACCAGATCTGAATAACCAAGTATTTCCCTACCTTCCTCTTTCCCTTCTCCTTCCCCTCCCCAATACCTTCAGCCTCACAACATTCCTCAATTGGGGATGCCATAGTCTTACTGGCTCCAGACCGTTGGGACTCTTGTGGGGTATTTATATAAAAAAAGTATTGTAGATTGAACACATATGTATTCAATCTACAATATATATTATATATGTTGCTAATTTCTGACCTATATCTGTAATTAGCAACATCAGAGCGATCCCCATTTTTGAATATTGTAGTTAAAAAATTAGTTTTCCAATAATCCGAAAAGATTACATTTCTGAGAGATGAATTGAAAATTTTCACAAATCGGGCTTAATAATATATTCATACATTTCAATTTATTTTTATGTGATACCACACAAAAGTCCCAACCGTCTGGAGCCATCGAGACAATGGCATCCCCGATTAGAGTATGTTGTAAGGATATAGGAATTCAGGAGGGGAAGGATATGGGGAACAGGAAGGTGGTGAAGAGATCTGGTCACCAAACACGGATAAAGTCATTTCAAGTAACCTTTCAATTCCGAATGGTGGTCTTTCACCAGGGTGATACTGACATTATCTCCACTCTGGAACGTGCCGCAAATATACAATATATTATTTTTAATGAAAAATTTGCGAAATAGTACAATTTAATCGAATAAAATAAAATTTACTTGCGCACGCCGGGCGACTACGGAGACTGTGAGAAACCAGCAGAAAGATGGCAGGAATATTATCAGGTCCAGGAGATTTATTTACATCTAGAGATTTAATTTTATTAACAACTTCATTTTCTTCAAATGTACAGTTTTTTAAGTCAATTTGGGCATAGTTCTTTTTACAATAAATATATTCGTAATTGGTTGGAATCTTTATCTTGTTATTGTACACTTCCCCAAAGCTTTGCGCAAATAAAATAGCAATTTTTACAAGCTCTTTCTCAATTCCGCCATTAAAATATACAGTTGCTGGTATTCCAGACTCAACACAATTTAATTTTTCTGATAATGTAGAGATATTTTGTGGTTTGTGCATCGCTGACTTATAATTTAACAACATAATTTATCTAACATTAACTAACTAACTAACCATCATGCCGTTTCACCGCAGGGGTAGGCAGAGAGGACGGACCGCTAAACAACTCGATCTTGGCATATACTTCTTGCTTCATTCACTTTCATACAACGTCTCATACATTCTCTTCTGTTATTCCGACTTCTGACATGGCCCGACTCAAGTATTTGATTCACTTGATCGTGCCACGTCTTCCTTGGACGTCCCCGGCTTCTTCTTCCATTCACATTTGCGTCATATATTCTCCTTACACTCCTTTCTTCATTCATTCGTTTTACACCCCCAAACTATCTAAGCGTCCCTTTCTTAATCTTGCTCACTACGCTTACATCAGCCTTGCATTCTTTACGAATCTCAACATTTTTCACACGATCATACATGGTTTTACCACACATTCGTCTCAGAGATCTCATTTCTACAGCATTCAGTCTACTTTCATCCTTCCTCTGCCAGTTCCATGCCTCACTGCCATACATCAGAGTTGGTATCAGCACTCCATTGTGGACTGCTAGCTTCGCTTCTTTGGACAACTTTTTGTTTGCGCCAACCGCGTTCAGTCCTCCGTTAATGGAGTTTCCTGCATTCACCCTTCTTTCAATATCCCTATCAGTCTTTCCATCTCTCGTAAACATACTTCCCAAATACACAAACTCCTACCTGCTCCAAGTATTCATCATTCACAACTATATTACACACTGTTTTCGTACTCTCTCTTTCAAACACCATGACTTTAGACTTACTTACATTCATCATTAGCTCATTCTTCATACATACTTCGTTCACCCTAGATACGAGGGACTGTAGATCTTCTTTACTATTAGCAATCAGAACCGAATCATCAGCATACAACAGGCAACATACTTGCAGACTACTCATTTTTACTCATTTTTACTACTCAAAATCTGATCCATGCACCCCCTTCCACTCATAAATGCACCTAACATATTTTCGATAATTTTTTGATTCTTAACCTGCATTCGCTGAATACTTTGTAATCATTGATTTTGCAAGTGGTTTTCTAAGGTTTGTTCGCAAGCTTCTAATTTTTAATTTTCTCAATAAGTTCTTTAGTAAACGATTTAGGATACAGAAAAACAAATCTTTTCGTGATAGGAACATATTTATCAATATCTTTATTAATATGTGTTTAGAAAGTATCCACCATAGAAATGTAATGTATATTTAACAATATGATTATAATCAATCATTGTAATATTTTTAACATAAATATATACAAAAATATTAATAAAATAATCCAATGTCCCAAGAACCGACCTAACTCTATGTCCGTTTCTCGCTAACATTTTTGTATGTACTGATAATTTCCTTCATTTTCAGAACTTCTGGATCGCAGTCTAGGAACCCTCCAATGCTCCCTACAAATTAACTTTAAGGTCAATTTGAAATGGCTTTTGGCACAATATTATTTCGCTGGCTACAGGTATGAACTTTGTTTTTATTTTATTTTCATTATTTAATTCTTCTATTAATATTAATTGATAAACTAAAGTTCTTAAAAACTTAAGACAAGATTTTTGTGCATATCGCAAATGTTAACAATTATTATTTTTTATAAACAATAATTATTAGCCTGAAACACTCATCCAAATTGAAAAAAACCTCTCCGAGCAAAGATAAATGTCGCCGACGGGACTCGAACCCGCACCCTTCTGATTGCCGGTCAGATGCTCTTCTATTAATAGCTTGTTTGCTACTCTTACTACTATTGTAATGAAAAATTCAATGAAAAACTATATTTCTAGATCTTTAAGAAACTTATTATGTAAGTTATAATTTTTTTTGTCAGCGATAAACCTCTGACGATTCTATACGGATTAGAATCTGATGACCTTCGAACCATTGGCACCGAGAAGACCAGCGTCAGAGCTCACATGGTTCCCATGAGGTACTCCTATGGAATACATCATACGTAAGTTTTTACATATATTTTGTTTAAAGTTAATTTCTATTGTAGAATGCAATAAAAAAATATATTGTTGTTTTAGAAAAATGGCTATCTTGGTTTACGATGATGGATCTCTGAGGGTTGTGGTGTCGACAGCAAACCTGTATTTGGCTGATTGGAAAAATAGGACACAGGGGTAAATACATCTTGATTCATTTAAAAAATATATATTATTTGATAAAACATAACATATAAAGTATTGATCGATATCTGTCTCACTGGGAAATTCCAGTGTCAAGACAGACGTAGGGTAGGTACACAATAAGGTGAAATAATACAGTACTTAATAAAAAAAAATTAAGGTTAACAGAAGATTTTGTAAAGAAATAAAGTAAGTTTAATTCTATAAATGTAAATATGTAGCTATTAATACAAATGGAGAGGGAAAAATTGAAAAAAAATAATACAAGAACAAAGATATTATATGGAAGATAGATTTTAAGATATTGTATAGGTATAAAGAGGGTAGGTTGTATATAAAATGTTTTGAATGTTTTATAATCCAGGTAAAAATAAATATAAAAAATAGGATTACATATGCCTAGAGAAAGATAGATTCAAATTTGAAATAGGCATGTCTAAGTACTTGTATGTGTTCTTTAAGCAATAATGGGATGACCTATTTTACTAATCCAATATTTCATTTCATGTTTGAATTTAGTCAGTATTTCTATTTCTCTAGTCGTAGCTGGTAGTATAATATTGTATAATTAGTAGTTTTAGCAAAAGGAGTTTCAATTTATTTTTGGTTTGTGTTTTATGTAGAGTTTGTGTTGATTTGTATTGTGTTTTATTTTTTTAGTGCAAATTAACCAAAATATTTCATAAAAAGAGCTGCTTTATGTATATAACATGGAATCATGGAATTATTGTATGAGATCGTATTGGAGATTCAGAATTATTTTTATGATTAATTTTTTTTTTATGAATACCTCACAAGAGTCTCAAACTGCTCCCAACCGTCTGGAGCCAGTGAGACTATGGCATTCCCAATTGGGGAATGTTGTGAGGCTGAAGGTATTGAGGATGGGAAGGAGAAGGTGGGGAAAAAGGGGAAATACCTGGCTATTCAGATCTGGTCACCAAACATGGCTAAAAGCCATTTCAAGCAACGTTTCAATTCGGAATGGTGGTCTTTCACCAGGGCGATACTGAGAGTAAATCTTCCACTCTGGAACGTGCTCAAATATACTATATATTATTTTTAAATGAATTAATTGTGAAAGAACACAAATTAATTAAATAAAAATAACTTGCGCACGCCGGGATTTGAACCTGCGACCTTCGGATTCGTAGTCGAGAGCCTTACCCCTCGACCATGGAGGCCGTCAACATTTGGACTTTAATGATGGGATCGAGAGCAGTAGAAGAAGCACTACCCCAACCTAATATTCCGTATTCTAAGTGTGATTGGCATAGTGAGTAAATATATTGATTTTAAAATCATAAGGTTAAGGAAATTGCGTGTTTTTTTTTAAATTAGATAGATTTACGAATTTCGTTTGTAGTGTGTTGCTTCCAATTTAAGTTTCAGTCAAAAGTATTTTATGTTGTTTACTTATTTGGGGCACGGGCAGTCACAATTTCTATCCAAAGCTGGATTTTTGCATTCATGTATTTTGAATGCAGCGTTATGGGGCGATAGTTATTGATGTCAAGTTTAGTCTGATTTAAAAATAGGGATAATAAGACCTTGTTTTAGAATAGCAGGAAAAATGCCTTGACGGGTGATAATATTAAGAAAATTAGTTATCCTACGAGTTATACCAGGTGCAATTGTTTTTAGAACAGTGTTGGGTATTAATTTCACCAGTGTCACCAGAGGAGGAGTTTTTGAGAGAGTTTATTACTTTAGTCTTCCTCCGCAACTGTTTTGAGAATGAAACGGGTGAGGCATTCATCTGTGGTTGAGTGGTCGCAAGAGCCAAGTGGATGGGTATTGACTAAGATATATATTTTTTTGAACCAATGTTTTCAAAGAATTTGTTGACATGATTGACTAAGTGTTGCAAAGTTCCTTGCAAAGTCTACAGTGTTATCATTGATATTGAAATAATTTAAACATCGGCAGATTTGTCGGAGTTGGTAGCTTCCTTAAGGACTCTTTAAGGAAGGAAGAATTTTTTAACTATATTGTAAATTTTTGGCTGTACTGATGATTTGTAACTTCTACAAAAGATTCAGATATTTCTTAATCTTTTGTAGAAATTAGAATGTGAAATCGTTTATCGTATTATACATTACAGCCTCAGATGAACTTGTAAATGGATTGTAAACAATAATTTACAATAATGATGTTTGATGAAATTGAGTAAAAGTGAATGTAGGATACAAACAGGGAATGGGAGGAAAAGTATATAACCAAATTTTTTTATCAAACTTAAAATATACTTGACCGAATTCATATTCTTTATATAAAACCATGTCCAATGTGACCTTAGAACGGGGTACCCCAGTAAGGTTACATTTTTTTGCAAATTTTTTGTTAAACTTTAAGAAATAAATAAATTAATAAATAAAAATAATTTGCCACAAGAACATGTGCTGAAGGAATTTGGGCACACAAAACAATCACAATAATAAAATCAATTGCCAAAAAATTTTCAAAAAGGTTTTTCTTTACGGTTTCTATTATTATTCTTTGGGAGTTATTTTACTGGAAGAAAACAATTTGTCTCGCATATTCTTGTCAAAATTATTTCTTGTGCTCTCTGGAGTTCCTCGAGGCTCTAATTCAGTCCTGCTCCTCTTTTTTATTTTTGATTTTTTATTATTGATATTGCATAGAATATTCTGCATTCAAGGTTTCTTCTTGAACCTAAATTTATTCTTAGAAATATTCACTTTAGAAGACTGCAATCGACTCCAATTGGACATTCATAGAATTATTGATTGGAATAAGATGAATCAGATTGAGTTCAATATTTCTAAATATTTCATTCTTTCTTTCACAAGAGCGTATCATAGTTGGTTTTACCGGTAGACTATGAACTACTGAAGTTTAAAACTTGTCTCCACTATGAAATAGCGTGTTTGATAGCAGACTGATATTTCATGCTCATATTAAAAAGACCTACTACTTCAGTAGTTCATTAAAAGTGTTGGGTTTCATCCTACGCACTTCGAAGAATTTTAAAGACAGCCGGGTTGTCATAATATTATATAACTTATTGGTAAGACGTGTAGGCTTGAGAGTGGGTCGGGGGTTTGGAACCACACCAGCTGAAGCATTCTCTCATATTGGAGAGATTCAGAAGAAAATTTGAGATTTCTCTTCCTGGAGGAGTATGGCTACTACCCATGACTCTATCCTACCGACTTTCTTTTAGGTATGGTCTAATGAGCCACCTACAGGTCAGATGTGATGTACACATTGCTACGCATTTCTTTAGACTGGTTCGTGGATGGTTTGGAAACTTGGCTATCATGGAGAGCATTAATTTCTATGTTCCCGATGGTTATCTCTGTCACCGACAGCATAAACTGTTTTATCTCCCGGCCTGCAGGACCAACTTACCACTGGGCATGCCGGTGGGGAGGGCAATCTTGCTGTTAAACTGAATCACTATGGATATCGACATATTTAGAATCAATGAAGCTGCATAAACAGAAATCCTTCTTGGTACTTGTATAATACCAGTACGTTTTGTATGTAATTTATTGAAATTATATGTGTCTACCTTCTTTCCTTTAATCTTTCTTAATTTTTTCATGATTACTTTGGATATTGCATATCCTGTCTTATTTAATAATTTAAATATTTGTAAATACCTTAAAATGTAAATTTTGTTAAATTTTTAAGGGAATGAATTGATCAATTAACAATACGCTTTTACCAGTAACTATTACCCGACAATCATCCAGAGCACGGTAGCTCAAGGTAATTACCAAGAAACGATAATACGAAATACGACTATTTAATACAATATTTCCTTCACAGTGAACAACACCTACCAGCATCAAAGACAATCCTTTTTTTTTCTTCCCGCTCAATACAAAAAAATTTGATTTTTCGCTTTCTTCTCTTTTTGATTGAATGAAGCCATCCATCGCAGATGTGATGACTTTACCAATTTCCTGGGCACATCTGTAAGAATCAGAAGTCTGAAAACAAACAACTGACCATGGCTATTCAGATCTGGTCTTCAAACGCGGCTAAAACTAATGATGATTTTGACTAGCCAAGGAATGTGCGTATAAACAAAAAATCAATTGATCATACCTGATACAAATACAGATGGCGTTAGTTCCGTTTGAAGTAAATATATATTTATGTATAAATATTTCTTCAGCATGTAGACAAATAATATGGATTTCGCGGCTTTTATAGGACTGTACACCTCGGGATCGTCGTAAACCATTTTCGTGTTACTTTAGGTTTGACAAGGAGTGACAAAATTTTGCATGTGCCATGCATCGTTTGGCTCAGGGCCGGCCCTGAAAATACTACATATTATTTTTAATTAATAAATTGTGAAATAAAACAATTTAATCAAATAAAATTTACTTGCGCATGCCGGGACAGTTTATTCAAAGCAAATGAGCCGGAATTTTTATTTTATTTTTAGTACTCTTTATCACTGATTGCTAAAGAGTTTTAAAGTATTAAAAGGGGTTTGGGAAGGTCAAAAATAATAATTGTAACAGTTTACTCTATCCAATGTTAATTATATGCTGATAATAATCATACAGTTTAATATCATTACAACGGCGAGTAGTAGGCGTCCCCGGTGCAGGCCAAAAATGTTGGTGAATTTTACCAACATTCGAAAACTGCACAAAAATTTTAATTCTGTCCACCATCACCTTCAATCCCAACGTCCAAACCTTTTATTCCTCTCCGAAACGCAGATAGCTGAGCCTCCTGACGCCTCCTATCTGGACTGCCTGGGCTTCACCCTCGGAGGCAAGTTCAGACCAAAAGGAGGTGTTTGCTTGTATAGCCGAGCTGACGTCAACTGTGTGCGACGCGGCTTACTGAGCCTACAATACATCTCGAACATCAGAAAACAGATCAGCATATAACAAATTAGCAAAGGAATGTAAGAGAATCATCAATAGGTCAAAATTTGAGCACGACCTACAGATCAGTAAAAAGCTAGCTGTCTGCCCGCATGGTAGCAGAGCGTTCTGGTCGCTAGCGGGCTCCATAGGTCGCAATTTCTGCAAATCCAGTCTGCCGCCTCTTACCAGACTTGACGGTTCACTAGCAAACACTGCTACCAAAAAGGCCAACCTTTTAGGGAAAATGTTTGCAGAAAACTCGGCCCTCGATGACCGGGGTGCCATCCCGCCGTCGGTTCCTCACTGCGGCTTCTATATGAAAAAGCTGAGGATACGGCATCGGAATGTACTCCTTGTCTTACGGGGGCTCGATGTTAATAAAGCTAGTGGGCCTGACGGAATACCTGCCCTGGTATTGCAGAGGTGTGCTGCAGATATTGCTCATGTTTTGACAAAGCTCTTTAAAATGTCCCTGAAATGTGGCTCTGTGCCCTCTGGTTAATATACCTAAGAAAGGTGACCGCTCCAACCCATCGAACTACCGCCCCATAGCGATCACATCAGTTCTGTCAAAGGTGATGGAACGTGTGATCAACGACAAACTGCTCACATACCTTGAGAAGAACAAAATCATTAACGACCGCCAGTACGGATTCCGGCGGAACCGCTCGTGCGGTGATCTTCTCGCGTATGTGACGCATGTTTGGGGGCGGTGCCTGGAACATTATGGTGAGATTCAAACTGTCTCACTGGACATTTCTAAGGCCTTTGACCGGGTTTGGCACCGAGGACTTTTCAACAAACTGTCTTCTTACGGACTTCCCGTTTCCTTGTGTATGTGGATTGCCGACTGATGCTGATGGTTTCATCTCTTCCTCGCATTCAATAAATGCTGGCGTCCCACAAGGATCAGTTCTGTGTCCCACATTGTTTTTGTTGCACATCAATGACATTCTTGACATGTGCACCAATCCGTTGTTACGCAGATGACAGTACAGTCCATGATTGCTTTTTGTTTGACAAGCCCCCAAAGGACACACAAACTCCAACGGCTCGGAGGGCCTTGAAGCAGAGAATGGACGGTTACCTCGAGAGGGTCTCCTCTTGGGGTAAGAATAACCTCGTCGAATTTAATGTTTCCAAGACCCAATCATGTCTGATTACGTTTAAAATGGATCGAAATGACAATCTAGTCTCCTTTAATGGAAGCAATCTTCCCAACAAGCCCTCCATTGATATGCTTGGTGTAACCTTAAGTGACCAGCTCAGATATGGGGCTCCATCGAAGCCCGAGTAAAGTTAGCCTCTCAGAAGCTGGGCGTATTGTACAGGGCCCGCAGATACTTTAACAGTACCCAACTGCTGACCCTGTACAAATCGCAAGTGCATCCCACTGAAGAATTTGGCAGCCACCTTTGGTCGGGAGTCCCAAAATATCTGAAAAAAACCCTTGACTCTGTGCAGAAACGGACGGTCCGTTTGATAGATTCGCCTATCTTAACAAATGGGTTGCAATCTTTGGAGCACAGACGTCGGGTGGGAATGCTGTCCTTGTTCTACCGGTATTTCAATGGAAGATGCTCCGAGGAACTAGCATCATTGATCCCTTCGGCACCGGTGCATAGTCGCGAAACACGCCAAACGCGCGCCCAACATTTGCAGACGGTTGACATTTGTCACATGAGAATGGGTCGCTTCTACGATTCGTTCTTGTGTTCAACAGCTCGGCTGTGGAATGATCTGCCAGCCTCTGTGTTTCCTCCATCCTATAACATGGGTCTCTTCAAGACCCTAGTTCACTCCTTCCTATCCTCTAAAAGACCCTCCACACAGCATCCCCAAAGATGATATAGGCCTTAAGGGAAATTATTTCCCTCAGGGTCTCCTGTGTGGAGTTACTGTAAAAAAAAAATTGTATGTGTAAATGTACAGAACATTTATTTTAGATTAGTATAATATGGGTTTGAGAAAGACTTAACCGGTTAATGTTATATTCTTTTCTAGTTTGTGGCTCAGTCCTAAGTGCCCCAAGTTGGCTGACCCAAGTGATCTCACAAAGGGAGAGTCCCCCACTGGATTCAAGCGATCTCTGCTCAACTACTTAAGTTCATACTGGATGGCCTGCCTAGTTCAATACGTTGATTTTGTCAAACAAGTCGATTTCTCGGATATAAAGTAAGTCATTTCCATGTTTTGAGTTATGTACCTATAACATAATACGTATTTTATCACATTACATTGACTGCAAAATATTAGCAGTTGTACAAAATCAATTGATGAAATTTGCCAAAGCAAATTAAATACTGTATGGTTCTAAAATCTGGGTGCTCAGAAAAAACTCATGGTGAACTTCTGGCATTGTGAAATTTACACAGCTTTTTCAGTCATGGAAATGACAATGCAAACTGAGATAAAGAAAATAAATAAATGGATATTTCAAAAATATGGATCAAATCAGTCAGTGGGTGAGTTGGTATCGCATCTGGATCCCACCCAGGCGTCGTAAGTTCAATTCCTTTGCTGGCTAAGTCCTCCACCACTACACAAGCAACATCTTCCGCTTACCGTGGTGGTAGTGAAGATTTTAAAATATGGTCAGGTTACTCGTAACCTGGGAATGTTTGTCTTTCTTTTAAAAAAAGAAAAGGACACTTTGGTGTTTGTTTTATTTTTTACATTAAATTAATATTACATAGATCAATAGTATACGATGGTAGTGACCTTGCTAGCTGAAAATAGTTACAATGACCAAAAAATTCCATAAAAAATTGTGCAAAATTACATGATGCCGGAGCTTACCATTTTTCTGCTTCGGAATCAAGATTTTCTAACTGAAAACACAATAATTTAAGAATTTTTTTAGTTATGAGTTAATTCAATACTATCTGATTGTGATCTGTAATTTCAGCGTATTTTTCGTATCATCGATTCCGGGAGTCCATAATAAGGAAAGGAGTCAATGGGGCCTGGGCCGTATGGGCATGCTGCTGTCCAAGTACTGCCAAATCCCCTCGGAGGAGTCCGATAAGTGGGACCTCATCGTACAGGCGTCTAGTATCGGCAGCTATGGCAAGGAACCAAAAGTAAGAACTGTAACGAGAATATCAACTGTCCCAACGTAAGATGTTGAATCTCTGAAATTTCGATTTTATTTTTATTGTCAAACTATATGACTTGACGGCCCCCATGGTCGAGAGGTAAGGCTCTCGACTACGAATCCGAAGGTCGCGGGTTCAAATCCCGGCGTGCGCAAGTAATTTTTATCTAATTAATTTGTGTTGTTTCACAAGTAATTCATTTAAAAATAATATATAGTATATTTGCGCACGTTCCAGAGTGGAAGATACTCTCAGTATCGCCCTGGTGAAAGACCACCATTCAGAATTGAAACGTTGCTTGAAATGGCTTTTAGCCGTGTTTGGTGACCAGATCTGAATAGCCAGGTATTCCCCACCTTCCTCATCCCATTCTCCTTCCCCTCCCCAATACCTTCAGCCTCACAACATTCCCCAATTGGGAATGCCATAGTCTCACTGGCTTCAGACGGTTGGGAGCAGTTGGGACTCTTCAGGTGAGGTGAGGTATTCATATAAAAAAAAAAAAATATATATTTTCAGATAATGCCAAAAAACGTTGTGTTTTCCTCTAAATTTTCCTTTTTAAAAAATGAATATGATCGAAACTGCACGATGCATTTGACGTAGTTAGTAGAATCTCACTTTGTTTTCTTTCTCCTGTAAAACTCGCAAAATACTGATTAGATACCTTGCGTTGCAACTGTCGATATTAAAAAAATAAAAAAATACATGTGATTAATTTTGTATTATTACATGTTTTTTTAATTTGTCATTGATAAAGAATATCAACGATAATGTTTGTACAAGTATATGTCAATTTGACAATGAAGATGACAAATTAGATTTTAAAATGTGTGTCTTAACAATATTGTGTGGTAATCACATAATTTTATTTGCCTGACAAGATACTGATTCTCTGTTTCTATACACCTCATGTAATCCCAATACAAACTATAGAATAAAACTCGTCTCCGGGTAAAGGGAAAATTAAAAAAAATTATTGGTGCATGTATCTACACATATTATGAATGGTACACATAAAAATGAACCCTGTGATGATAAATTAAATATACTGACCTGTCCATTTTTTTTTATAGTTATGGCTAACAGGCGATTTCCAGAACCAGCTGTGCCGTAGCTCCCAGCTGGCGCCGTTGATGATGTGCCACCCCCAGCTGCGTTTCATCTACCCCTCGTTGAAGGCAGTCGAGCACTCACACGACAACCTGCTGGGTGGGGGCTGCCTGCCCTACTCCAATACCGTGCATGTCAAGCAGACGTGGCTCAATGGCTTCTTGCAGTAAGTGCATGACTTTAAACTTTTCAATGTCAATTCTACAATTTGTTCACTAATACTAACTTGCTGTGGAGTCTGTCAACTTAATGTGGAAATTTAATAAAATGTAACTAAAAACTTTCATTACTATGGCAACACTGATTTTAGAACATGATTATGAACAATGACTTCCGAAACTGACAGGTGGACTGGTTGAGAAAAACTTTTAAATTTTTTCTTTAACGTTTCTTAATGTTCGTATTTTTTTTTAAATGCAAAAATGTCACTTCGTCTACATAATTTTTATTTAACATTTAATAATTGGCTTATTTGATATGCATTTTAAAAAAAAAGAACTTCTCCATGCAAATTATCTTGCAAAGTGTTAAAACAACAAGTTCATAAATTTAATTTCCTTAAATTATGATGTAGAATCATATTCTTTTAGGAATTATCACTAAATTTTGAACACCATTTAATGTGAAAAATATTCACTTGAACCATAATTGTAACCGTGAACCATATGTAATTTGGCTTAGCAGGGGTGCCCGGGTTCATGGGGTAAGGTTTGTCCAGGTCTTAGTGGCGGGTGTGTTGGCTCACCTACTGCGTGGTGCATCAGATCGGGATAAACTGATTGAGGGAGACCTTTTACAACTGGCTACCGTTATCCAGGCCGCTCAATAGAACATGCGCTCGACCCTCAAACTCAAGAGTGCGGGTGGGCTGCCCCATGAGCAAGTGTAAAAACCCCGCCGCTGCTGTTGTGCCGGTTCGTGACCGGAGGGGACTTAGCAGTAGTGTTTGGGGCGCATTGCGTGCCCTTCCCAGCCAGACTCTCCTGGCCCATCGCCTTGCACCGCAGTGGGTGGGATGTATTCATACATCCGTCACTCCTAGATACCCTAACCCCCAAATTCCTACCCACCCTTTATACCTAATCCTTCCCTTGCTTTCCTTTTCCCCTAAAACCTCCAACAAAAATATAAAATCATGCAATCACAAAATACTACATTCGAGGCCTGCACAAATTTTTTTATTTTGTTCACCACTACCTTCAATCCCAACGCCCAAACCTTCTATTCCTCTCCGAAACACAAACAGCTGAACCTCCTGACGCCTCCTATCTGGACTGCCCGGGCTTCAGCCTCGTAGGTAAGTTTAGACATAAAGGAGGTGTTTGTTTGTATAGCCGAGCTGAAGTCAACTGTGTGCGACTGTTGAGTCTGAAAAATTTCATATTTGACATAATGTTGGTGCGCATCAGTCTTGCCAGTACGGTAAGATTTTACGCATGTTTATACCGCTCACCAAATCTCAGCGAATCAGACATATCTGAGCTAGTTAAACATTTGAGCGAAACTATTGATGACCTCTTACCCCCCTACCCTTCGGCCGAGTTTGTTTTTCTGGGGGACTTCAATGTTCATTATGAACCGTGGTGAAGTTCTCATGTTCAACGAACTCGGCTGGCCGACAGGCAGAATTTTTTTCACTTTACCATGGATTGGAACAACTGGTTCAGGAGCCTACAAGGATTCCTGATATCCAGACTCACCGCTCCAATCTGTTAGATCTATTTTTAACTACCGAGCCACATGGTTATGGGATTGTCACAGCGGCTTTAGGATCTTCCGACCAACACCTGATGAAGACATCAATCCCTATTAACTTCAGACCGCCAATCGAGAGGCAAAAAAGAAGAGTGTGGCACTATAGGTCAGTAGGTTAGTTCGGTCTGCGGGCTCACTTTAATGTTTTCCCGTGGTTAGCTGTCTGTTTTCAGACTTCGGATCCTTCCAGATGTGCCCAGAAAATTAGTGAAGTCATCACATCTACGATGGATGGCTTCATTCAATCCACCGTTAAACAAACTGGTGTTGGTTCAAAACTGTGGCTCAGTAGAAGCAGTTCGACGAAAAAACGCGGCTTACCGAGCCTACAACACAACAAATTGGCAAAGGTCAAAATTCGAGCATGACCTACAGATCAGCAAAAAGCCAGCTGCCTTCCCGAATGGAATCAGAACATTCTGGTTGCTTGCGGGCTCTATAAGTCGCAATTTCTGCGAATCCAGTCTGCCACCCTTTACCAGACCCGACTGTTTACTTGCGAACACTGCCACCAAAAAGGCCAAGCTTTTAGAGAAAATGTTCGCGGAAAACTTAAGGCGCCATCCCGCCGTCGGTTCCTCACTGCGATTTCTATATGAAAAAGCTGAGGATCCGGCATCAGTAAGTACTCCACGTCTTATGGGGGCTCGATGTTAATAGAGCTAGTGGGTCTGACAGAATACCAAGGTATTACAGAAGTGTGCTGCAGAAATAGCTGCAATTTTGACAAAGCTCTTTAAAATGGCCCTGAATTGTGGCTCAGTGCGCTCTTGTTGGAAAAAAATTGGTCATTCATCTTATACCTAAGAAAGGTGACCGCTCCAACCCATCCAACTACCGCCCCATAGCGATCACATCAGTTCTATCCAAGGTGATGGAACGTGTGATCAACGACAAACTGCTCACATACCTCGAGAAGAACAAGATTTTTAACGACTATCAATACGAATTCTGGCGGAACCGCTCGTTCGGTGATCTTCTCACGTATGTGACACACACATTTGAGGACGGTGCCTGGAAGGTCAAGGTGAGAATCAGACGGTCTTACTGGACATTTCTTTGACCGGGTTTGGCCCCGAGGACTTGTCAACAAACTGCCTTCTTACAGACTTTCCGTATCCTTGTGTATGTGGATTGCCGACTTTTTAAGGGAGAGATTGATTCAGATGGTTGCTGATGGTTTCATCTCTTCCTCACATTCAATAAATGCTGGCATCCCACAGGGATCGATTCTGTTTCTGACATTGTTTTCGTTGCACATCAATGACATTCTTGACATGTGCACCAATCCATTGTTACGGGCATGACAGTACAGTCCATGATAGCTTTTTGTTTGACAAGCCCCCAAAGAGCACACAAACTCCAACGGCTCGGAGGGCTTTGAAGCAGAGAATTACCTCGAGAGGGTTTCCTCTTGGGGTAAGAATAACCTCGACGAATTTAATGTTTCAAAGACCTGATCATATCTGATTATAATTTCTTCAAATGATTGATAACTTTGTGGCATCATTATTAATTATATAATTGAAAATACACTTTGTATATACCACTTTACTTAAAATATATAAATATTTCTACATGTTTCGATAGCAATGCTATCATCTTCAGGAATAAATGAATACTAAAAAATAATTTCAAGTATAGAAAAATGATAAAAAATTTAAAACAATAATTTAAGAATATACAAAATATGAGCATAAACAAAAATGAATTAAAGTAGGTAAGTAACAGATCAAAAATGTTAATGACAAAATAATTATAATACATTGAATAATACATTTAAATTAGAAATATAAATAAAAATTATTATTATTAATATTAATATGAAAATAAATTTAAGAGATAGCTATTTTAAAAAATATTTGATTATTTATTAAATTTAATTCGCTATTAACACTTTTTCTTATTTCTAAAATTTCAAATTTATCTAATTGTAAACCAGTTGTATTTGTATGTAAAACTTTTAAACCTTTATTTATATCAAACGAATGATTGGTTTCTAAAATATGATTTGCAAATTCAGAATAGTTGTTATTATTTAAACACCATAGGTGTTCCTTAACCCTAATACTGAAATTTCTACAAGTCTTTCCAATGTAAAAATAGTTGCAATCATTACAAATCAATTTATATACTCCCGATTTATTCAAAATATTATCTTTATCTTTGTTATTTAAAATATATTTTTTTAAATTTATTATTGGTATAAAAAGCTGGTTGGATATTATTTGGCAAGTTTTTAATTATTAAATTTGTGGTACTGTTATTTAAAAATAACATTTTTCTCCATTGTTTATTAACATCAGTTATTTGTGGATATACATAAGATTTAATAAACTTTTTCTTAAGCTTTTTCTTTAACATATTGTTTATTAATTTAGTACTATAACCATTATTTATTGCAATCTGTTTAATTATATTTAATTCTTTGTTAAAATTATTATTTGATAGTGGTATATTAAATTATATTAAAAAATTTTATCATTTTTCTATACTTGAAATTATTTTTTAGTATTCATTTATTCCTGAAGATGATAGCATTGCTATCGAAACATGTAGAAATATTTATATATTTTAAGTAAAGTGGTATATACAAAGTGTATTTTCAATTATATAATATCTGATTATGTTTAAAAGGGATTGAAATGACAATCTAGTCTCCTTTAATGGAAGCAATCTTCCCAACAAGCCCTCCATTGATATGCTTGGTGTAACCTTAAATGATCAGCTCAGGTATAGGTAAAGTTAAAACCTCTCAGAAGCTGGGTATACTGTACAGAGACTGCAGATACTTAATAGTACAGAACTGCTGACCCTGTAAAAACTGCAAGTGCGCCCCACTGTAGAATTTGTCAGCCACCTCTGGTCAGGAGCCCCAAAATATCTAAAAAAAAACCCTTGACTCTGTGCAGAAACGGGCGGTCTGTTTGATAGATTCACCTATCTTAACAGACGGATTGCAATCTTTGGAGCACAGACGTCAGGTGGGAATGCTGTCCTTGTTCTACTGGTATTTTAATGGAAGATGCTCTGAGGAACAAGCACCATTGATCCCTTCGGCCCCAGTGCCCAGTCGGGAAACACGCCCAATGCACCCAACATTTGTATACGGTTGACATTTGTCACATAAGAAGGGGTCACTTTGACTCGTTCTTGTGTTCAACAGTTCGGCTGTGGAATGATCTGCCGGCCTCTGTGTTTCCTCCCTCCTACAACATGGATCTCTTCAAGACCCAAGTTCACTGCTTCCTATCCTCTAAAAGACCCTCCACACAGCATCCCCAAAGATGATAATTAAACAAATTATTACCAAAAAATTGGACTGAACGTTGATCTAAGCTGACAGAAGTGGGAAGACTTGTCTTTTATTGTATGGGAATTATACTTTCAGTTCAATATGGTTTCTCAGCGGTACAGGTTTTCTGAATACATTACTAAATTAGCTTGAATGTTCCAGTGAATGGAGCGCCCACCACTCTGACCGGCACCGCGCCATGCCGCACATCAAGAGCTACCTGCGCCTATCTCCTGACTGCTCCATGGCTGCTTTCTTCCTGCTGACCTCGGCCAATGCATCCAAGTCTGCTTGGGGCGTCGTCAACAGGGACAAGGCACTTCGAATCAACTCCTTCGAGGCGGGTGTACTGTTCCTGCCCTCCTTTGTTGTAAGTATACTCCATTACAAGATTGCTAATTTCCTTCTTGTAGTGTTATGCTGGTGTTTTTTTCCTTGTTATGGTGGTGTCTTCTACTATCGGAGGTTGGATATCTTCATCCTGCAGCCTGTAGTCCTGAGAATTCGGCAGAACTACACTCGGAGTAACAGGATGCGTCCCAATTTGAGGTAGGTGTACTGCCCTGCCGCTTGTGGTACAGAAAAATTGCAATCGGAGCAACAGGCGCGTCCCATTAACTCCACTGTGAATATACTCCATTGTACGAGACGTGTAGGCCCGCACAAGGGAGTGTAAATATTTAGCCACCGGCACACAGGGACGCATCACTATTGTGATTCGCTAGTCCTCCTGAGAAAGGTGTTTGGTAGTTTCCAAATGGGGATGTCGTCGCCCGGAGCGTACTTGTTTTGTAGCACCGGCCAGTATGGTCGATCACTTGAGGTGGTGTCAGCTGTCATATGAGCGAGGTTTGCTGCGTATCCGGGACAGCATTTGGGTCGGACCAGTTGTTGCAAGCTCGTGGGTAGGCTGGGTGGCTGTCTGGCTCAGGATGCGGCATATCCGGGGACGGCTTTCAGGTCGGACCGGTTGTTGCTAGCTCGTGGGTAGGCTGGGTGGCTGTCAGGCTCAGGTTGTGGCATATCCGGGGACGGCTTTCAGGTCGGACTGGTTGTTGCAAGCTCGTAGGTAGGCTGGGTGGCTGTGAAGATCTCTCACATGGTGAGAAGAGCAGGTCGGGTAGAGTGAAGATCTCTCACTTGGTGAGGAGAGCAGGTCCGAGTAGATTGAAGATAAATGATGGTGGCCGATTTTCACGGTTGAGCAGCGTTACAGTGGAGATGTTACTTAGTCGGAGTCGTGAGCGGGAATCAAGAGGATGTACCGCGTGTATGGGTTTTTTAGGCCGTATGCTGGGTATACAGAGGTATTTTCGCAGGATTTTACTTGCACTTGTTGTTGTTGACGATTTGTTTGTTTCAGAGGTCGTTCAACTGACATGTGTTGTTTTGATAAAGTTTAGCAGGTGTGAACACAAGTTTTGACTTGCTCGTATTTTGTTATGCCAATCTTGTTTGCCAACTCGGATCTGCCTCTACTCATATATGACACGTTTGATACACGCGGGATTCAACTCGCCGTATTCTTGTTTTGTTTACATTTTAGAACAGCTTGAGTTTATTTATCATATAAACGTTTGATATACTCCATTATTGGATTAGTTATCCTTTTCTTCCGGTGTCTTCTATACTACTGTATGTTGAATATCATCAGGGCAATCTTTACCCTCATCTTTATCTTAGCCCTTTTCAACGCAGTAAGACTACAATCATACCAGTCACATAAGTTTTTTAAAACGTATGTGACATTGATTGCTTAGGCAAAGTTTTTTTTTTGTAATTTCTTCTTTCGAAAGAATACTTTTCATCGCATTCTGCACATCTCTAAATACGTCAGAACTGTGGGTATATTTCACTGCATCTCAATGGCATAAGCTAAAAGTCACCTACAATAATGCATATCGCCAACTATTCCGTCTACTGAGTTGTTGTAGCGCTATGAAAATGTTCCTGGAAGAACAAGAACACTCTTTCGGGGTACTTCTCCGCCATCGCATGGAAAGCTTATGGTGCAGACTACGCCAATCCAAAATACCATTACTACTGCCATGGCTGCCTGAATAGAGTCCCCCCCGATGGCCCTCTGGAGACTGTAAGATATCCACCATAAATGTTTTATATAATTTTATTCTCTTTTTCTTTTATTATGTATTGTTTTTATGAGTTACTATATGGCGCGTATTGCATTACACTACCCCTGCATACCTTTTGGAATAAAGAACTATTATTATCAACTGTATCAACTTTTACTTAAAATTCAGTAATTTTGTATACATTATATAGGTATATAGGTGCAATTGTTAAATTTAGGCAATATTTTTTTAACGATTACAGCGATGTAACTCCACAATTTTGTTATTTTCCATGGCGGTCATATCAGTTGGCAAGATATCACCAAAACAGGAGACAGAAATTTTAGTTGTAAATCTAAGAATGAGACGGAGCAGAAGAAAGTTTTATATAGAAGGGAATATCAACTGCAGATTATTTGCGAGTCACAAGTAACTTGAAGTTGGGCAGGATTTATCGATAATAATTAATGTCTATCACCAACTCTCATGCAGACGTGGCAAATGCCGACTTCTCTGGAAGCTCGAAATTCATCGCACCACACTGAGTGTCCCCCAATGGAAATATGTCACACACCAAGTACAAGATAAGTCCTAATAGTTTGTTGTTGGGAGAGATCCACATAAAAACGTCATTTTCTTTTGTACTAAGAATGTTTGAAGAAAAATCTAGGTTAGGAATACAATGTTAGTGAAATACTGTTCCAGACCCATAGTTAAGGTTGTCCGGTATGATCAAGGTATTCATTTTGTATGTTTTTCTTTATTCATTAATTATTCGAGTTTGTGATATTCTTGTACTAGGTGTCCGATGTATATGAAAGAAATATATAAGCAGAACAATTTTGTCATACCGCACACATAACCGTGCATTGGTTTATGTTGATACCTTACGTTAGGGATCGACCTTAAAATCTATTTTGTATTTACATTTTCTACTTTGTCTCAAAAAAGTGTTTATAAGTGGTACAAGCGCTTTACAGAAGGCCGAGAAGATGTTAATGACAATGAGCGTCCTGGAGTTGCAACCACGTCAACAAACGAAGAAAACAACGAAACAGTGAAGAAAATGGTTTCGGAAAATCGTTGAATCACTATTAGGGAAGTTGCAGAGGATGTTGGCATATCAATCAGCTCATGCCATGATATTTTTTTGCATGAAACGTGTGGCAGCGAAGTTTGTTCCAAAATTGCTAAATTTTTAGCAAAAGCAACGTCGCATTAGTATCGCTCAGGAGTTGTTGAATGACGTCAATGACGATCCAGATTTGCTCAAAAGGGTCATAACTGGTGATGAAACGTGGGTATATGGTTATGACGTCGAAACCAAGGCCCAATCATCCCAATGGAAGCGGCCAGAAGAGCCAAGACCGAAAAAAGCACGCCAAGTTCGATCAAATGTGAAGGTTTTGCTCACTGTTATCTTCGATTACAATGGCGTGGTGCATCATGAGTTCTTGCCAACAGGTCGTACGGTTAATAAGGAATACTACAAGGAAGTTATGCAACGTTTGCGTGAAGCAATACGGCTCAAACGATCGGAATTGTGGAAAAACAAATCATGGATTTTGCATCACGATAATGCACCAGCTCACACATCAATGCTTGTTCGTGATTATTTGGCCAAAAACAACACCGTAATCATGCCTCAACCACCGTATTCACCATATTTGGCTCCCTGCGACTTTTTCCTATTCACGAAACTGAAGAGACAAATGAAAGGAAAGCGTTTTGCCACAATTGATGAGATAAAGTCAGAATCGAAGAACGAGCTGATGGCCATAAAAGCGCATTCCAGAAGTGCTTCGAGGATTGGAAGAAGCATTGGCATAAGTGCATTATATCTGAGGGGGATTACTTTGAAGGGGAGAAAATGAATATTGATGAATAAATACTTTTCGAAAAAATTCGAAATTCACCTTTTCTTTTGAACACACCTCGTATATAATTATGTATGTTTTTGCTTCAATTTCAGACAGGGCAAAAGTTCTTCTCCGTGAAGCTCAGTGACTCCGATCGACTTCCAGTGGTGTATGACCTTCCCCCCATTCCGTACACTTCGGACAAAATTCCGTGGGTCACAGAATTCCTTCAGTAAACTACTACATACTACGAAAACCATAAAGTGAAAGCCTAAAAGATTTACCCTATATTTTTTTCTGGGAGTTACTGACTGCTGCATTCAAGTAATATGTATTAATATAAATGAATTTGTAATAAATTTTATGTTATTTTTAAGTGTAAATACCATTTCACGGCAGTCCACCCTTATGTCAGCAGCGTCATCAGCTATCAGGAGATTGAAGGAATCAAAGCGCACAAATAATACAAAGTTTGGTGATCGTGCTTTCGGAGTATCAGGACCTAAAGCCTGGAATGAACTGCCGCATGACTTAAGAATTATCAAAGACTCGACAGAATTCAGAACTAAACTTAAAACTCTTCTTTTCAGACAATCGTATCCATAAATTGAAGAAATGCAGCCGTAAATTGCTTAGCTAGGCCAGCCGGTTAGTGTTTACCTAAAGTCATTAAATAGAAAAATTTTAAAAATTCACCCATCGGTGTGCAATTGCGTCCACAGTCCGCAACACTGTAAATAACTAAAAGTGTAAAATAAATAAAAAATGTTAATATCTATCAAAAGCTTCTTACGCTTTTTAAGGTCCAGTCCTAAAAATTATAAATATTTCAATAAATACCAACTCTTCTTGTGCCACCAATCTTCTAATAAATGTAACATCAATAGAAAAGGAGGATAAAATAGCAACTGTAAAACTTTCATCTGTGTACTTAAATTTTCTAATAAAACTGTGTTCATCTGAAGCGACCTGCCGGGTAAGTATGTTTTTCTGTATCTGCCTGTACATAATTAGTTAATAGGAAGTAATATTTGTACAGCGCCCTTGAGGTGATTTTTTTTACAAAAACGGCGCTATACAAATCATCCAATTACTACTATTATTATTCCCTTTTTTTTTTACTGGTTCATTTTGTATTTTTTATTCCTCAAAAGGCTATGTTATGAATTTTAAGTCTTGTTTTGGCATTAGTGATAAAAGAAAAATGTTGATCAATATTATAGTGAAACTTTCTTACAAGGTACTTAAAAATCATTTCTTATATGGAAAAAAAACTTACACGAGAATTGGTATTGGGCATTCTTTTAAATTAACGTTTTCAAGGGACCGGGAAATCTATTCTTACTGTTCTTATGTGGGAAAACCTTATACGTGGATTTTAATGTATAGTCATAAAATATCTGATGTTATTATAAATTAATGTTCAATGTTTTATGATATTTATTTCGTATTGGTGTTAGTAAAATTTTCCTTTATAATACCAATTTTAAACTAAAGGTGCCGTTCATTAAAGACGAAACTGTCCTCTAACAAGTGGTTGTGTGTATATATTTATTTTTTCATATTAATACCAATTTTAAACTAAAGGTGCCGTTCATTAAAGACGAAACTGTCCTCTAACAAGTGGTTGTGTGTATATATTTATTTTTTCATATTAATACCAATTTTAAACTAAAGGTGCCGTTCATTAAAGACGAAACTGTCCTCTAACAAGTGGTTGTGTGTATATATTTATTTTTTCATAT